>JXTB01000072.1:38255-84854 GCA_002914805.1 Parasponia andersonii
TTTCAGTCTCGGAGCTCCCCCGCTGAGATCGGCGATCTCTCTGCCGGGGCTAGCGGCACTCGATTTTGAGCAAGAGTCGGGGATGGGGGAGATCAATACTGCAGACCCCTCGTTCAGACCGGGCGTCGCCATCGTTTCCCCGCGCAAGGCCAGAAAGGCAGGCGGCACCCCAGCTGGAGACCCACCGGCATCGGGAATAGGGACCGCTGATTCAGTCCCCTTCGTATCCACCACAAGACGCCGACCAGCAGGTGCCTTTGCTTGAGCTCTCGAAGCCGCAGCTTTCCCTTTGATGGGGGAAGTGCCGACGGATGGTCCCGTCTCAGAGCCTGTGGAAAATAGACGACGAATTTATTCTGCATTTACTGTCCGACCCATGAAGATTCAAAGACTTAAAAAAAAAAAAAAAAAACAAACAAACAAACTTACCCTTAAACCTTTTGGGGGCGGCGCTTTCTTCCTCGCGGAGTCTGACGCACTCCGCAGCAACCAGCCTCACGGCCTCCTCGAGTTCAAGGTTTGACGGTGCTACCA
Organism: Parasponia andersonii; assembly: GCA_002914805.1. Classification (NCBI taxonomy): domain Eukaryota; kingdom Viridiplantae; phylum Streptophyta; class Magnoliopsida; order Rosales; family Cannabaceae; genus Trema; species Trema andersonii. The sequence goes on from JXTB01000072.1 coordinate 38,790, forward strand.
GATCGTTGGTGCCCGCCAGCTGGCTCGAGGCCGCAACCTGCCGACTCGCCACGGTAATCCGGTCAGCTTCGTCCCGGCGAAATCGGTTCAAGGCGGAGGCATCGAGCCGGCTCCTCAGATGCTTGGTGATGACCCAGGTGTCTAAAGGGAAAGGAAGGTATGAGACCATTCTGGGCATCAGGTTCAACGTAAGGGGGTTGAGGACGGCTTGAATATGCCTGCACTCCCCCGGGGAGCTGAAGATAACGATCCCCTCGAGACCCTTGAGCCGCCCAGCCGACAGATGCGGCTCGAACTTGTTTTCTTCTGCGGAGGCTGCACAGGGCAAAGTAACATGAGAAATGAAACCGTGAGAAAATCCGAATCCAAAGGTCATAGTCCGATGCTTACTCTGCAGGAAGACTGAGGGGACCTGGAAATGTTCCCCGTTTACCCAAGGGGAGCACCACGCCCCTCCTACGGCGTAAAGCCTGGCGTGAGAGTCCCATAGTTTGTCCGACCACGGCAGCCCCCAGAAGATGTGGTGACCAAGCAGCGGCTGGAGATAGAAAGTGGGGTAGGAGCTCTTCTTGGGAATGAGAACAAGTTTGTAGGCGTAGAAGACCACCTCCAGGTCAATGTGCGTATTGTAGATAACGGACAGGACAGAGAGCCCCATCAGAATCATAATCCCGTTGGCATTCAGTTGCATCGGGTGGATCCCCGTCAGGGCAAAAAACTGATGGACTAGAGGGGGAAGAGGGAACCGCAAGCATTCCAGATGCTTCCTGCCCAAAACAATGGAACCCTCGGGGGCGCAAGGCCGAAGGTACCAGTCCGCGGGGCCTTTAACTCTTTGAAGCGTCACTCCTCCAGGGAAGCAGAGCTGCCTCCTCAATGAGTCCAACTCTGAATCCTTAATAGATTGCAATTCCTGATTTTGATTCGACGCCATCGTTCCAAAAGACGACCGAGAGGGTAAAAGTTTTTGGAAGAGAGGGAGGCAGAAATCTCGAGATGTTGAGAGATTGGGGTGATTAAAAACTTTTGGTAAAACAGCAGATAAGCACAGTAGCGGTTTTTAAAGAAGGGGAGTCGGAAAGTTTTTCTGGAAACCGAACAGTCAAAAATTGCAAATTTCAAACAGATCTCACAAATGAGAGATGACGTATCACTGCATGGGGAAAGGGGAGCCACGTGCGTCCCACAGGTTGGAGAAGCAAGAAGACAGTTTCCCCACTTGAAAGACATGAATCTATCAAATAGGGAAATGGGGGCAGTTGTGGGGCCCATTCCTGAACCGTGTACCACGAGAAGTGCCACGCGGATCGCACGTGATCTCGCCAACGGCCTCTGGGTCTTCCGAATTTAAGGCAGAATCCACCACTGATCCCAAACGGTTCAGCCAGTCAGACCCCAACCACGACAGCTGGCGGTCTGAGGCCCCAAGGGTCTGCTGTCTACGAACAGGGACTCTTATCTCAATAGTCGTAGGGGTCAGAAGCCCCAAGGGTCTTCAGACTAGATGCGATGGAAAGCAGCCCCACGGTTCCAGACCCGGACAGAGCATTTAATGCGTTTCTGGGCAGGTGCGCGCGCAGGGACAAGCCGTCCTGACAGAACGGCGATTTGCCTAAATCTCGCTCCCGACAGATTGCAGCAGTAGGAGGCGGCGAAAATCAGGCCACGGCAGCATAGAAGAGATTACAGAAATCTCGGCCCATGACGGTAAAAAAAGATCTTGAGGTGAAAGGTACTCAATATTTTTCCTGATATAAAAAACCATGCGTTCCCTACAGGGATAGAAAAGAAAAAAGAAGAAAACACAACAAAGAGATAGATATTGATACTGATATATTTTTCTCCTTGCTACAAAAACGCAAAGAAAAACCACTGAATTAAGCATCGGAGAGTCTTTGCAGGTAGCCACCCCTGCCTCTCCGATCTTGCTTGGAGTTCAGAGAGTTTTGAGACAGCAAGGACATGTGAACAGTTGGAGAATCCAGCATCAGCAGTTCAAGACACGTGGACGACTGGTGAGAAACCGCTCCAACAGTGTGCGTGTGTCAACCGTCAAGGGATAGAAAGTTTATGCAGGGTTGGGTGAGATTTATCGTGATCTTTTGACGGAAGTTTTGAAACTTTTTCTTTTTCAATTCACAAAGAGAAAAACCAGGAATTTTTTCTCCTTCAAAACGAAGAATTCTCTTCCAATATTCGCATCCTTCTTTATATAAACTCTATATATAGAAATATATTCACGATCAAAAGAAGACAAAACTCATGAATATTGCGTCGATCGACAAAAAAACCATTAATATTGATTGGAAAATATGCATATACCCGTAGAAGCGTCTTTAGTTAAATAAGTCTAGTGGACGCTCTGCAATATCGGTCTAGGATTCACCAAAAATGGTCTTACTCCACATCAGGATATAGCCTTTTATGATCTTAGTAACGGTGATGTCATCACGATTATGGTCACATTCTTGATTGCTCACGCCCAACGATTTTACAGAGCAAGAGCCTCAATGGAACGCAATAGCAGTGATGTAATAATCCAGTTTTTTTAAGGGTAATATGGTCATTAGACCAGATTTTTTCAAATATATATATATATATATGTTACTCTCTCTCTCTCTCCTTCGTCCCCCCTCCCAATTCATTCCCCCTCTCTGTTCTCTCTCGCTCACTCTCGGCCGAAGGAGAACAAAGGATCGCCGAGCAACCACCAGCTGTCATCCGGCCAGCCCAACCCCCGGCGAACCTCAAGGTTAGCTCCGCGATGCCAGTGCCACTGGTCCATAGCCGCCGAAGTGTCGTGGTCGCCGGAAAATGCCATTAATGGCCGTGAAGAAGTTTCAATTTTCGGCGACGATTCTAGCCATCTCATGTTGCGTTCTTGGGTTCTTTGGATTCGTCTCGTCGAGAGAAACCTCAAGGTATATATTTCACGATCCTATTTTGCCCGATTTGAAAGTTGTCATTTTTGGATGTTTTGAGTTTCGAATTTTAGTTTTTAATCCGACCGATAGATTTCGTTTTTATTGTCATTTTTGGAATATTTTCGGAAAATAGAGAAATTATATATATATATATATATATATATATATATATATATATATATTGACTACATTTGGTGATCAGCACGAAAATCAATATCTAACAGTTTAGATTTTGTCTAGTTTTGTATGCCACCGGTCCAGTGTCGGCCTAGAACCAAATTAGTCGAGTTATATGTCTCACTTAGCTATTTTGGACATTAGAAATTCAATGAAGAGGTCCGTTCATTGATTCGAAGCTTCGTTGAGAAGTTGACGTTTTCCCAAGTGCACGATCGAGGGCGTGGAATTGGTTCCCGACCCTCTAAACGATCGTCGAATCGGCACCTTGAGCATCTAATAGCGTGGTATCACTATTCTAGTGAGGTAGGGATTCAGTTACCTCTTTTTTTCATTGTTTTTGAATAAAACTTATTTTCTGCAACATATGAGAACAAACATGACTTTAGAACATTTAAATATATGTGATGGAATTAAATGGTATGATTTATATATTGGATTACTCTAGGACTTTTTCTGAGTGCATGATATTTTTTTTGGATATGTTAAAATAGGGCCGTTATGATGCCCATTTTTCTACAAAATTTAATTAATCATTTTATTAAAAACCAAAGCGTCATTTGAACTTAAATCACTATATAGTTACTTTTACAAATTAGTTCAGAGTACACGTATTATAGGATCACACATGAGTCCCAGGTAAGTATCATAGGATTTTTACAGTGTGGCGCTATAGCTCCACCGACGGTGCAGAGTCTGTGAACCCGTGCAGGATATTTCTTCTGATTACCTCCCCATTTGGCAGGCGTAGACAATGCAGTTGCCTCTCCAGGTTTGGTAGGCGACACATGGGTATCCCCTCTGGTTATACGCTAGGTGTCAGGTAGGTTGTATGGCACACGTAGTGCCAACACCCTAGTTTCCATTGATGAGAGGTGGTGAACTCATAGATATGAGTAGATTTGTGTCATGTGTTTGCGGACTGATTGATTTTTCGATATCATGATTTCTATATATCTATATATATATGTATGTAATGACGGACTATTGATTTTGGATAACATATATATATATATATATATATATACAGACTATCAGTTTTGGAAATGAATATGTATAAGTACATAAACATGGTTTTACAAAAAGGGTATTTTTGGACTAAACTTACTATGCAGGGGCTTTCCATCACTAAAAAAGTTTTTAGATGAGGTAACAGTTTTCCTACTGAGCATTTGAGCTCACCCTTTCTTTTTTCCTTCCTTTCAGGTGATCATTCATTCGAGTCAGTTGTCTCGATGGCCAGCCAAGTCACTTGGTTTACGTTGCAGTCTTATTCTTATTTCTCTTCGGTTGGTCCTTATAACTTGTTTCATTCTTTTCATTCTTAACTGTTTAGCCAAGTTTGTTGTTAATGCTAATTAAATGTATGAGGATGTATTTACTACTATTTGAGGATTTGATGTATAAATAAGACCGTATAGTTCCCAAGGAGCATATTTTTAAAGTTTTAAGTAGTTGGAATTTTGATCAATTCTGTAAATCAATTCTTGGACTTTCCATCTCAAGGTTTGCGAACTTCATTTTAATCAACATTAAAATTTTTATTAAACCAAGTTTTCATACAAATTAACTATGTTTTTCTTGAATTCTAATTGGTGTTTCTTTCTTGGTAAATTAAACTAAAGTGAACCTCTTTTATACAGAATTTCTAATGATTTGGAGACTAAAATGAAAAATCTAAGTACTTAGTTTTCCCTGAATTTTATAAAATTCTTTATTTATATTAATTTACCCTCAAAATTACCAAAAGTCACGGCCTAGAATTTTGGGTTGTGACATAATTGGTATCAGAGCACGGCTTCAGATCCGTCTGGGATCATGCCTGTATTAATTTTTAGTATTTAAAATTATTTTAGAAATGGTTTTGACAAATACCTCATACATTATTTAAGAATTGGCTAGATGAGTTGCTTTTGCTCCTATTCCTTCCAAATCCTCTGTTAAACCTTTTCAAGGTGAAATTCTGGTGTTTTTAGGATGGTGATTCCCTAAGAATTTAGTCTCGGATGTGTCGGGTTGACATAAGACTATTAGTTTCCACTCTTAGTATAATAATTCATTTCGAATGGACGTTCGTTCTTGTACTCTCCTGTCCATTCAAGTTGTAGGCTACGTGAACCTCGTGAATTCTAAGGTAGCAGTCTAGTATCTTGTATCTTGATTGTTATGTTTGGACTTCCTTGTGGACTTTTTCTTGTGGATTGTCTGTGTGATGTCCCTCGGGTTTTGTTATCACTTTTGTTCGTAGCAATTGATTGTGGTTGTATTCTCTTGGAGATTTCTGCTTATGATGCATGTGTTTGGTTTTTGCACTTTAACTAATGTGGCTTGACTCTATTGATGTTTATGAGATTGAGATTTTATTTCTTGGGACTAATATCTTTGTGACTGTTTAATTTGTATACACTGTAACTTGATTCTATGTCTAGGTGTTTGTATTGATAATACTTTTTACATAGCATGCTCATGATTAAGTAATTAGTTTAGTGATTTAAGATATTGTCTAACTATTGTAATTGCATTTCTTTAGTTTCACCAAGTTTCATTATTGTAGTTCTTTGGTTGAAAATTCTTGACTTGTTGAGAGTTTTGTGGGATTTTTAAAAATCGGGTTATTTGGTTTTGGAACTTTTAAAAATGTCAAGTAGACAATAAGTATTTTGAATAATGTAGACCTTATATTTGACTAAGGTGATATACTTGTTTTCAAAGAAATTATGGACATTTTTAAACTTGAGCATTGGTTGGGTGAAAGTAATATACTTTTTCAAAGGACGTATTGTTTTAAATTAAAATGCTACTTTAAGACTAAACTTTACAAAGCCACCCTACCTATTTGTATACTAGCAAGATTTTGTTTTATGTTTAGAAATGCCGATTTGAAGTACCTTTTTACCAAGTAATTTGTTTTTATAAATGTATATTCATAAATCAAACTTTTCAAGTTCCATTTTAAACTTTGGTTTGGATTGACAATGATTTTTGAAGGAAAGTCATTAGCTTCACACGTGTGTTTGAAGATTTATACTTATGATTTTCTCTAAAATATATTTCTTAAAGAATGAAAATTGATATGACTGTTGAGTTATAAAAATCCTTATTTGGTGAAAATGTTTGAGTTAGAAATTTCGATTTAAATCTTGTGAAGTTTATCACTTATTCCTGGTACGTTTGATGGTTCAAATTATGTGTTTCTTTTAAGCTTGCTTTGATGTGGGTAACCTTGTTGGTTAATGCATGGCCCTTGGTAATTGTTGGATTATTTAGTATAATGATTCATGTTAACTTGATTTTCTGTGGTGGGAATAAAATTTCATTGGAGTCATGCAGAGCTTGTGTTAATTGGATTCTGAGCATGGTCTAATTAGTTTTGACCAATCTCCCAGTGTTGAGAAAAACTTGGGAGGAGAATGAAATCTTGATTTTCAAATCAGTAAAAGGGTATTGAGTTATATGCATTGGTTTTATGTTTGACAGGTCTTGAGTGGTGCATGTTAGTGTGTGACTTTCTTCTTGAAAATTTGATCGTAGCTTCCAAATTCATGTAGCCTATATATATGTTAATTAGTTTATTACGTCTAGTATAAATCTCCAATTACTATTAATATATATTTTGAACGATTAAGTGAGAATTTGAGTTTGTTTTACCCGCTTTGAGGAAATATTTTGACAATGTTTTACACTTTAATATTTTCTAAATCACTCCAATTCCCAAAAAAAAAAAAGTGTGAACTTTCAAACTTTTTGAGAAACTTGCTTGATTACTTTGGAAAGTATTTTATAACTCTACAAAGAACACCGCATAGTGTTTAGTTATGATTCGGATTGAGGCCCAAATATTTTATTAGTTTTGAAAAAAAAAAATTGACCATGATAATTTAAATATGGCATCATTTGTTATTTTACTGAATAAGTACAGTTTATGTAATAAATGTTCGATTGTTGATTGAGGGAAACATGTTAATGTCTTTTCATGCATTCCATACTTCTTTTACTAATTGGTTACTATGTATAACTCAACTTTATAGATTGATGCTTGAGACTATTAGAGATTTTTTTCATATATGCATGGAATGAAACTTTTCTAAATATTGATGTTGGGTTGGATTTAAATCCTTTATTTTGTTTAAACTATATATAGCATAGTTATTGTTATATGACTAATAATAATTGGACTAAGACTAGTCATGGATTTTATTTAGAGTCATTGGACTCTAACTCTATGTTGTGAAAGGGTATTCAAAGTTCAAGTTTGGTTTAACTTTGGCCAGGGAGAAGCCATATTATGAACTAGTGTAGTATTCCTACGTCCCAACACATTTTAAATTTAATGNTGAGGTTTCATTGGAGATAGGCGTCACTCGAGGATGGTACCAGACAGCTATCCTATTAGAACTTTATTTCTGGGGCGTTAAGTGTGGATTTCAGTTGTCATGTGCATATTTCCAGGGTATTAGATTACATCTATAGAGTTTTTCTTTATATCAAAGACTTGTAGAGTCTTTGGATCAACATTGCTTTGGTTTTCTTTAATTAGATTTTACACTAAATAAGAGATTTGAAATGCTTTTGAAATTTCTCATATTTGGATGCTTGCATTTGAGATTGAAGTTTGCAATAATGTTTTATATTGGTGATTTCCTGTTTGGGTGTTCTATTCTTGTCTTTAACTAGAAGTGGTTTGTATTTGGTGTTATTCCTCGCTCTAATCGGAGAGCAGAAAATGATTGTGAACCATTGAACTCCCTTTGTAACCTTCGACCTCTAAACTCATTCGTCTTGTGTAGTGTAACACAAGGATCTTTATACTTCATCTTAAACTATATTTGATCACATTCTGTGCATGTAAAAGAGACTCTTATTAGAGTCATTGACTCAAATATTATCTAGGACCGGGAACTAGTTGCAGACAAATGGGTATGTCTCAGGAGATTGTTGATCTAGTATGATCAGGGGGACGGTAATGTTATATTTGACATTTGGTCTGTTGTTCTAGTTTGGTGCCATACAATCAGTATTCAGAGTCTTGAGTTTTCGGCTTCTAGCCATAGTTGTCATTGTAATCTTTTCATCACTTATATACTTGAGGTCGTCGTTTCCAACTATGGGTGTTGAGATTCTTGTACCTATTGTCGAGTCATCTTATAAATTCTGTATCTCTTCATGTATGTCCTTATACTATACCATTGTGGGGTTTGGTATGTTGGTGGGATTCTGATGCCAAATGAGTACTATTTGATTCACATGCTTTTGTTGACTAATGTTTGGTTAATAGTCTTAAATTCCATGGTCATGTGCTCACTACACTTCCAGTGACTATTTCTTACAATCTTATTCATACTCTCATTTTGTACTTGAATTTTGGGACAAAACTCCTATAAAGAGGGGAGAATATAATAACCCAATTTTTTTTAAGGGTAATATGGTCATTTGACCAGATTTTTTGGAAAAAAAGAATTAAATATATATATGTTACTCTCTCTCTCTCCTCTTTGTCCCCCCTCCCAATTCATTCCCCCTCTCTATTCTCTCTCGCTCACTCTCAGCCAAAGGAGAACAAGGATCGCCGAGCAACCACCAGCTGTCGTCTGGCCAGTCTAACCCCCGGCAAACCTCCAACACAGCTCCGCAATGCGCACGCAACCGATCCCGAGCCGCCGAAGTGTCGTAGTCGCCGGAAAATGCCATTGATGGCTGTGAAGGAGTTTCGATTTCTGGCAATGATTCTAGCCGTATCAGGTTGCATTCTTGGGCTCGTTTGATTCGTCTCGTCGAGAGGAACATCAAGATATATACTTCACGATCCCATTTTGCCCGATTTGAAAGTTTCCATTTTTTGGTGTTTTGAGTTTCGAATTTTAGTTTTTAATCCGACCGTTAGATTTCGTTTTTGTTGTCATTTTTGGAATGTACTCAGAAAATGAAGAAGTTTGATATATATATTGACTATATTTGGTGACCGATACTAAAATCAATATCTAATAGCTTAGATTTTATCTAGTTTTGTATGCCACTAGTACGGTGTCGGCCTAGACTCGAATTAGTCGAGTTATATGTCTAACTTAGCTATTTTGGACATTATAATTCAATGAAGAAGTCCGATCATTAATTCGAAGCTTCGTTGAGAAGTTGATGTTTCCCAAAATGAGCGATCGAGGGCGTGAAATTGGTTCCCGACCCACTGAACGATCGTCAAATCGACACCTTGAGCATTTAATAGCATGATATCACTATTCTAGTGAGGTAGGGATTCGGTTACCTCTTTTTTTCAATACTTTTGAATAAAACTTATTTTCTGCAATATATGAGAACAAGCATGACTTTAGAACATTTAAATATATGTGATAGAATTGAATGGTATGATTTATATATTGGATTGCTCTGGGACTTTTTCTGAGTGTAGGTTATTTTTTTGGATATGTTAAAATAGGGTCGTTATGCTGCCCATTTTTCTACAAAATTTAATTAATTATTTTATCAAAAACCAGAGCGTCATTTGAACTTAAATCATTGTATGGCTACTTTTACATATCAATTCAGAGTACACATATCATAGGATCACACATAAGTCCCAGGTTAGCATCATGGGATTTTTACAGTGTGGTGCTACGGCCCCACCGATGGTGCAGAGTCTGTGAACCCATGCGGGATATTTCATCTGATTACCTCCCCATTTGGCAGGCGTCGACAATGCGATTGCCCCTCCAGGTTTGGTAGGCGACACACGGGTATCCCCTCTGGTTATAGGCTAGGTGTCAGGCAAGTTGTATGGCACACGTAGTACCAACACCCTAGTTTCTATTGATGAGAGGTGGTGAACTCATGGGTATGAGTAGATTTGTGTCATGTGTTTGTGGACTGATTAATTTTTCGATATCATGTTTTCTATATATCTATATATGTATGTGACGACGAACTATTGATTTTGGATAACATATTTATATATATATATATATATATATATATATATATATATTCAGTTATATATATATATATATATGTATGTATACAGACTATCAGCTTTGGAAATGAATATATATAAGTACATAAACATAGTTTTGCAAAAAGGGTGTTTTTAGACTAAACTGACCATGCAGGAGCTTTCCATCACTAAAAAGGTTTTTAGATGAGGTAACAGTTTTCCTATTGAGCTTTCGAGCTCATCCCTTCTTTTTCCCTTTCTTTCAGGTGATTATTCATTCGAGTTAGTCGTCTCGATGGCCAGGCAAGTCGCTTGGTTTACGTTGTGGTCTTATTCCTATTCCTCTTCGGTTGGTCCTTATAACTTGTTCCATTCTTTTCATTCTTAACTGTTTAGCCAAGTTTGTTGTTAATGCTAAGTGAATGTATGAAGATGTATATACTACTATTTTAGGATTTGATATATAAATGAGACCCTATGGTTCCCAAGGAGCGTGTTTTTAAAGTTTTAAGTACTTAGAATTTTGATCAATTATATAAATCAATTCTTGGACTTTCTGACCTAAGGTTTGCGAATTTCATTTTAATCAACATTAAAGTTTTTATTAAGCCAAGTTTTCGTATAAATTAACTATATTTTTCTTGAATTCTAATTGGTATTTCTTTCTGGGTAAACTAAACTAAAGATGAACCTCTTTTATACAGAATTTCTAATGATTTGGAGACTAAAATAAAAAATCTAAATACTTGGTTTTCCCTGAATTTTGTAAAATTTTTTATTTATATTAATTTACTCTCAAAATTACCAAAAATCACGGCATAGGATTTTGGGTTGTGACAAATGAGACATAGATTTTGTATATGGCTTCTATTTTTTTTTTTTTCTCTGTATCAAATGTTCTCCTATATATATATATAGATAAAACACATCTTCCGGGAAATCTAAGAGAAAAATTCTAAATGATACTTGTAGAACTAAACACCAAACACAGGAAGAGTACATGTAACCTTTGCTCAATCTAATTAGGACAATCCTATATATCCATTCGTTGACAGAAAATATATAAATGGTATTAATTTTCTATCTGTACCTACACATTTTCCCTTTCCAGTTTTCCAAATAAAAACATAAAATCCGAATGAGTTGAGCCTTATTCCCCACTACAAGCACTGGCCCAATATGGAAAATGTCGAACATATATATTATGTTGTATATTCTTTTTTTGCTCTATATCATTTGATTAATTTGTCAAACCTTGATTACTTTTTCCTTTTTAGGAAAAAAGTTCTTTATTATAAAAAATTGTTTGCTACGTACATTATGAGTAAAACAATTAGGAATTTCTTCATTAAAAACCAGACATCAATGGATATATATGACTATGCTTAGTATAGGTTGCTTCATTCCTAAAACGAAAAAAATAAATAAGTGACCAGAGCCACCACTACTGTCTTTTAACGTATAGTACGTATAGTTGACAAATCACCAACCAAGTTCACCATATCCACCGTAACAAACAATCATCCACATAGACAGTGAACTTGATGGATTTCATGAGAACTTAATCTTTAAAAAAAGCTGCTACACAAGGATCGAAGAGACCATAGAATCTTTTTAACGCAAGAAGTAGAGTTCTATCTTCATCACCCCAAAAATATAGCATCAACCTTAATAGAGCCCATCTCCATGAAACAGTTCAGCATTAACGTTGAAATTCCTTCAAATTTGAATCTTAGAATATTTAGATTTAAAAAAAATCACAAAAACTAAATATGTAAACAAAAATAAATACAATATGTACAAATTTAGAATCTAGTAAGATAAAACTCACAAGAAAAAAAAAATCTATGGGACAAAGATTTTCACATAAAAGGAACAACTGTTGGAAAAAAAAAAAAAAAAAACCGAAAACCTACCAGAGAGGGGATCCCTATTTATTGAAAATATATGAAAGTCAAAATTAAACCATCCCCATTTTAGGAACCCATAAATTTGCTATTATTTTTAAATAATCCATTTGCTATTATTTTTAAATAATCCTTTTGTTTGTGGAAATAGTTGTAAAAACAAAAAAAAAATAATCTGTCAGTGGACAAGCTACTATTTGGAAGCTTTAAACGTCAAAGAAACTTTCACACAAAACCATCCCCATTCTAGGAACCCAAGATTTGCTATTATTTTTAAATAATCCTTCCGTTTATGGAAATAGTTGTAAAAACCAAAAGTTTTTAAGGGCATTTTTATACTTTTGGCCTATAAAAAAGATTACATAAACTATCCCTCTCTCCTCTCCATGACTCTCTCTCTCTACACTATCTCTCTCTTGAACGATCGATGCCCAGGCAGCTCCGATGACCGAACTCCATCCCGTTTCAGCTGTCGCCACCAGCACGGGGAAGACTTCTGGCATCGACACAAAACGTCAGTAGGAAAATTTGAATGTCGGCGACGTTTCCGGTCACCTCAGGCCGTGAAACTGGTCTCCGTAGCTTTGTCTCGTCATGAGGATCGTCGTAGTGTATATCTCTCAACTTAAAGTTGTCCGAATTAAATTTTTCCATTTTTGACAATTTTAAGTTATTTTAGTTTTGTATTAAAAATTTTTAATTCGACCGTTAAATCGTAAACTAAACCTCATATTTATTATATACTAGTGAAAATAAGAATTTTAATATATATAGACTATGTTTGGTGATATGTACGAAAAACGAAATCTGACGGTTTAGATTTATCTCATTTTATATGTCACGATGTCGGGTTATATGTCTAACTTAACTAATTTAGGTATTAAGAATTTAGTGGAGATGCCTATTTTTCTAATCGAGATCTCGTTGGAAAAATAACATTTCAAAGTGGACAATCAAGGGTTAAAAAACGACCCACGACCATCCAAACGATATTGAACATTCTCAATAGCATTGTAATGCTATCTACTCAGTCGATTGAGATACGAATTCGATTACTTGATTTTTAAATTGGTTTAATTTTGATTTTCATATATTACAGTACTATTTGAGATAATTTGTTTATATTGACTTTTGAGAATTTTTGGAGGCTCTAGTTATAATATATTATGTATTGGAGTCCTACTAGAGTTCATTAGTATTGAGTTCAATTTGTAACTCGTTTCTTGATTTGAGTTAGATTCAAGCATCATTATAATGGTATAATGGGTGACATAGGGATCAATTTACTTATGAGTCTATATTGAGAGTATTTGGACTCTTGTTATTATATTTTCAAAAAGAAATATTTGGAGTTCAAGTTTGGTTTATTTATGGTTAAAGTGAGACCTTATTGTGAACTAGTGTAATATTCTTATATGCCCCTAATAGTTGTGTTGCATTTTTATAAAAATATTTTCAAAAATTGTTTTGATTCTAAAATAAAAAGAGGTTAGATGGGAGACATGTGTCGCTATAAAGACAACTTATTTTGTTAAAATCTTATTTCTAGGGCATTGTAGTACCATTAATAGATTTATTTGAATATTGGGTATTGATTCATTTTTATATGACTTTCCCTTATACCAAAGACTTAAAAAGTCCTTAGAGCTAGTTGATGGTTTGGGATTATACTCGCTATATTAGGTAAATAGACTAATAAAGTCTCTGGATATAAATTTGTTATGCGTAACTACTATATGGTATTACATTAAGTAAAAGACTTAGGAAGTTTTTAGACTATACTTGTTATATAGATACTTGCATTTTATATGATTAGATTGCAGTGATCCTATTGGTATTTATTGTGTTAAGTACTTCTGTTTTGGAGATTTCTATTCACGGTGGTTCTAGTCTTGTTCTTCACTAATAATATTTTGTACAAATGGTTGTTACTCACTCGTTATGAGGAACAATAAATGACTTATGTCATTATACTCTTGTTGTCATTTTTGACCTCTAAAACTCGTCTATCTTGTATGGTATGAACAAATATATTTGTTTTCTATTTGAAACAGTATTCGATACAATCTTGTGTTGATGAGAATCTTGTTAGAGTCTTTGCACCTAATGATTGTTTAGAACTAAGTTTAGTTATAGACAAATGAAATTGTCCCAATGTGTTATTGATCTGGAATGATTTAGGAATGATATTATGTGTCCCTAGTATTTGATCTGCTATACTATTTTAGTGCCTAACAATCAATGTTCTGGTTATAGAAATCTTATGTTTTCAACTTCTAGTCTTAATTATTATCACTACTTTTATGACTCATTACCTACATGAGGAAATCATTTTTAATCTCTTATGTCGAGATTTTATGCCTATGATTGAGCCATCTTATGATTTTATACCTCCATATCATATGCATATAGATAGCAATGTTGTGTTGGATTAATTCTAACACTATATGAGAAGTGTATATTACACACTTTTTGATTTACCTAGTATTTGATTCGATCTTCCTACACTCTATAACTAATGGTTCATTCTCCACCTGACCGTTAATCCTTTATTTTACTTGTATTTCCTGACATGTTTGAATTTCGAGAAGAAATTCTTTTAGGAGGGGAAAGATGTAAAAACCAATAGTTTTTAAAGGCATTTTTGTACTTTTGCCCTAAACAAAGATTATATAAACTTTCTTTCTCTCTTTTCCATGACTCTCTCTTGCACGGTCGATGGCCAAGTAGTCTCAATAACCGGTCTCCTTGCCGTTTCAATCGCTGCCACCAGCACGGGAAGGACTGCCTGCTCCAACAACCTCTCTTGCTGAAGTCTTGCCGCCAAAGGAGCCGTAGAATATCAGCGTTGATGCAAAATGTCCACAGGAAGATTTGAACACTGATGATGTTTCTGACCACCTCTCTGTAGTTTCATCTCCTCACAAAGATCATCATGGTATATATCTCTCAACTTGAAATTACTCAAATTGAATTTTGACAATTTTGAGTTATTTTAGTTTTGTATTAAAATTTTTCAATTTGACCATTAGATCATAAAATAAACCTCATATTTGTGCTGTACTTGTGAAAATAAGAATTTTTATATAGATATATATATTGACTATATTTAGTGACGGGCACGAAAGACGAAATCTGACAGCTTAAATTTGTCTCGTTTTATATGATACAGTATCGAGTTTCGACCCGAGCCTACTTGGTCAAATTATATAACCTAACTAATTTCAGTGATACGAATTTAATGGAAATGTCTATTTCTCCATTTGAGATCCCGTTGGAAAAATGACATTTCAAAGTGAAAGATAGAAATCAGATATTTTACAAACAATTTTAGATTTGGAATTTTTCAATGTTTTAGAAAAATTACCATAAAAAACCATATTCCCTCGTAGAACAAGTCTTGTATAGTGTGAAGCAAGGACAAGCCGACTCCACACTACTATATTAGGAAGGGCATGCCAATTGACCCATGGTTCCACTTCTGTAGTAGCAGTAGCGTCTTCCATGTCTTGACTCAGCTTGGTCCATCTAAGTTTTTTTTCCCCCTCTTCCGTACATGTTACTAGGGGATGCAATACGTCACTTTCTAACTATTAGGATTATTTTACCTACAACGAATATATATATTTCATTTGAGTAATACCACGCTAATACACAAGTTGGGTCACAATATTATTGAATTAGTACCAGTCACCAACTCCTTACCAAAATCCAAGTAGCACATTACAGTTTTATTACAAAAGTTTATAATTCATAGCTAAAGTATATGTACACCATCACTTTAAGTTCATTATCCCTTAGTCTCTCTCTCTCAACGTCACTATACCCATTGAATAATGAATCAATCGTAGTACCACCATTCAATAGGCTCACCTCTCATATGGAAAGATCACTTGGCTAGCTCGTCGCCAAAATTTGAGAACAAGCTTCTCATAAGCATCTGATCATCGTCTTGATCATGATCACGATCATCACCAACTAAAAGTATTAGTATCGAATTCGTCCGTGGCACTTACAATTCCCTCAAAGAAGAGCTCTAGAGGGTCAAATCCCATGTCTTGGAATAAGAACCTCTCATCACTTGATGGGGAAACTGGCATTAATACAGCTGATCCCGCAGCATCATGAGAATCATCAACGAACTCGCTGCTCGAAACATGACTACTAGCTCGCCAGTCCGTACTGCTAAGCAATGTAGAACGACATCTTTTTACAAGAGCCAGCTTTGAAGCTATTCCATTCAGTACTACAGCACGAGGTGACGTGGCAGAATGCACATATCTTGACTCTTGTCCATTCTTGGATTTAGGACTAGGACTTCCCATATCACTAGAATTGTTATTGCTAATTTCTAAGTCCGAAATTGAAATACTACAACTACTATTATCAGCATTACTAGAATTGGCAATAACGTTTTCATTACCATGATCAATTTCTTCAGAACAAGCTTGTGACGATTTAGATAATACCTCCTTAACCGCATCAATCAGACAAGCATGTGACTTGGGTTTTCGATAAGTGGTGGCCACCATGTTAAGTACACTTGCCGAATTCGATACCGCCACTCTTTTATCACCACCGCCACCGCCGTGTCGAGCTAAGAAGGAAGCTAGGCAATTAGATAATTTGAGCTTGGTAGAGGCAGCTATTTCGTTGAGTAAGTGAGCTGAAGTTGTAGTAGTGGTGGAATCATTTGTTGACCTTTGTGCTTTTGGTTGGTCAATAGGATTATTGACCAATTGAGTAGTCGTTATAGTAGAACATGGCCTTGACTCATTAGGATGATCATGATCAAGATATTTTCCCATCTCGATCAGGCGTTTCTTGAGGCGAGTGTTCCAATGATTCTTGATTTCGTTGTCCGTTCGCCTCGGTAGGTTTTTCGCTATGGTTGACCACCTCCAAAAATTAAAAATATTATAATTTGATTAGTAGTACTCTTGCTACTTTCTAAAACATACATACAATTTAAAATGATCAATCACTCACACCCCACATATATTATTTATATTTAAAGGCTATATGATAATACTAAGAGAACCCAAATCTTTCAAATCTAGTGATCTTAAAAAATATTGCAAGGAATGAAAAATAAATTGAGCCAAAAAAGAGGTGCTTTGTATTGAAAACAACAACAATAATAATAATAAAGTAATATCATTAGTGAGTACCTGTTTCCTAAAACAGCGTGGAGTTTGATAATGGTCTGTTCTTCCTCCGGACTGAACTCGCCTCTCTTAATATCAGGCCTCAAATAATTAGCCCATCTCAATCTACAGCTCTTTCCACATCTCATTAGACCTTAATTATAAACCATATATCTTCCAATCAAAATTACCTATTTATATATTTATAATATAAATATCTAGCTAGATGCTTTCTATAAATTATATTTATCTAATAGTTAAATCAAAAGAATAATAATAATACCAGCTTTCTGGGGCAAGAAACGCCAACCTCCTTCGCCATGTTGTTGAATGTAAGAGAGGAGCTTCTGGTCTTCTTCTGGTGTCCACGCGCCTTTCCTCAATCCTAGTACGTTGCAGCAAGGAGCCCTTCCCATATCCCTAACTATGACCACCAAAAATCAAAACGACAAGTCGTTTCGGACATTAATGAGCAGCTTGCCAGCTAGAGTATTATAATGGAGTACAGATGATAAAAGATAAGTGCGGATGAACTGGCGATTTTGAGAGTGAGAGAGAGAGAGAGAGATTTGTTCTTCATCTAAAAAAAGAGAGAGAGAGAGTCACAAATATTATGGAATTTGTTTAAAATTTTTTTTTTGTGACAAATATTTCGGAATTGTTTTAATTTGTTCTTTTTTTTTAAACATTGCTAGGTCTTTTGGACATATCGAGTACATAAAATTTGGACCACCAATAATGCTGCATTCAAGTATAGAGATTTACAGCAAATAAATGAATAAATAATTTGAGTACCGGTGAAGTCGTGCAGAGTTTAGACTCGAACAAAGGGGTATCAAAGAAAACTGTAGAAGAACCATGACATGTTGACTTTACTATCTAATATACATCTATAAGAAGAAAATTTTTTGGCTTTAAAATCCTTTGTCCACATGTACTTATTTAGACAAAGGACGTGAATATATATAAATATATATTTATAGTAAATATTGGTCTACGTTTTGTCCAATCAGTCATCATGATCAACTCCCTTCCGTGACCAAGAGTCTAGCTAGATTCGACATGCCGGAGCAAAACGAAAAAAGAAAAAGAAAAAAAAAAGAGAGACTCTGACATGATGGTGAAAGACAGACTATTGATAGAAGTAACTGATAAATCCCATGAACATGTTCATCGTGCTAGTTTACACAGTCAAGGCTATGTTAGGCAGAGAAGAAAGAAAGTAGGAGAAAAAAAAAACGATGAAAAAAAGTATATAAGATGGACAGAAAAATATTTTTTTTTTATTGTTTAGTTTATAAAAAAGAAAAAAAATTAGTATATTTTAAAAGATTATTTTGTCTTTTTATTAAAATTTAAAGATTAGTATATAAAGTTAATTTAATAAATTTACTTGTAAACAGTTTTATTTCTCTTTTTTATCCAATTTTGAGAAGAAAATATTTAAATAGATTCTACTGTTTTTTTCTCTTCTTTTTTTTTTTCTCTGTATTTTTTTTCTCTTTCCTTTTCTCTTTTATAGAATATTTATTTTCTCCCACTTTTCCATCAAAACTTTATTTCCTCTCTTTTTTCTTTCCTACCAAATATAGCCTAAAGTTTCGTTTTTTACCTTGTCACTGCAATATTTTTTTATGAGCGTTGGTGCTAGATTGGACGGATTTGATGGCATGAGGTGCACAACTTTACTAGATCACATATGATTATCACTTTCTATCAGATTAAAAAAAATAAAAGTAAAAAAACAAAATTGCTTTCTTCGGTAGTGTGTTCTTTAGAAATTAGTCTGCAAAATCGATGAAAAGACAAAAATCCAGAAATAAAAAATCAAACTTCTGAAGAAAATTCCTACTGTACATTAATTAGTAAATGAGATCTGAAATTGCAACACAAAAGACAGCAATAGTTTTTCAATTTTCAATAAAGTTTACACGCTAAACTTATGTTTGGTAGAGAGAAAAGAAAATAGGAGGGGAAAAAAATATATGTACGATAGAAAGAAAAATATTTTTTTTTATTGCTGTTAGTATATAAAAAAAAAATTAATATATTTTTAAATGATTATTTTATTCTTTTTATTTAAATTTTAAAAATAATATATAAAATTAATTTGATAAAATCACTTTAAAATATGAGTAAAAGAAAATTTCTTCCTATTTTTCTCTCTATTTTTTAGAAGAAAATATTTAAGTAGGTTTTACCTCTTTTTTCTCTCTCATTTTCTCTTCCCTTCCTTTTTCCCTTTTATCAAATAATCAAAATATTTATTTTTCTCTATTTTTCTATTAAAATTTTTCTTACCTTTCTCTTTTTCTTTCTACCAAACATAGTCTAAAGCTTTGTTTTTTACCTTGTCACTACGACCTTCTTTTTACAAGTGTTGGCTCTAGATCGAACGGATTCGATGGCATTAGGTGCACGACTTGAAACATGTACTATATCACATATGATTACCACTTTCTGTTGGATTAAAAAAAAAAACCAAAAAGAAAAAACAAAACTGCTTTCTTCGGTGGTGTGCTCTTCAGAAATCAGTTTTCCAAATCAATAAAACAACAACCATCCAGAAATGAAAAATCAAAGTTCTAAAGAAAATTCCTAATGTACATTAATTGGCAAATGAGATTTGAAATTGCAATACGAAAGATAGCAGTGGTTTTTCAATCTTTGATGACAGTGTCGATGGGATTTGGGGAATCAATATTCTTTTTTGATGACTTGATGTTCTGCTTCTTATGCTTCTTCTTCTTCATTTTTTTTTTCTTGAGAGCTTGATGTCCAATTGGAATTTGCAATTTGTATAAATGTTGCTTCGTATTTTGAGTTTCTTAGAAATCTATTGCATTATTAATCGCATATTATATTGTCAGGAGATTCTTCTAATTATTCGTTTTTATCTTTTAACTTTTTTTAATGGAAATTTCTTACATATTCTTTGACCCTTGTTGTTAGTCTTGGTTAGATTCATTGTTACAGATTTTTTTTTTTTCTTTGTCTCTATTTGTGTTCAATTTTTCAGTAATTATATCTATTTTTCCATATTTCTGTAATTATTTCAATAGGGAAGGAAAATGAAAAATTGTTTGTAGATTGAATGATAGCCACGGAAGTCGAAGTAATCTGAGATCAAACTTAAAGAAAAAAAGTTTCAATGCAGTCCAATGAAATAAATTTGATAGTTTTATGCCAACTGGGCTAACTCAGTTGGTATATGTATGATGGAAGGATGAAGGGTTCAAATCTTAGTAAAATGTGTGTTATTTTCTTTTAAATTTATAGTAAGTAGTGGTCATTAGTTAAACCCTACTTTTTTTAAAAAAAAAAAATTTGGGTAGTTTTATTGTCACCTCTCTTTTTTTTCTCTTCAACCCTTCTAATTTGTTTTCTATTTAGAAAAATATCCTAATATGAATTGACCTAAATACCTTCGTATAATATTAATAAAAAAATATTATCTTTTAGCCCGCTTCTTAAACTTACCTTATATAGTAAAATCATATGAAACTACACCACAAATATTAATAGATCAATTATACAATTAAATTTTTATAATCATATATAGATTACTAAACTAAATAAGATGGGATAATAATATTTTGATTTTATGTATTATTTTGATATTAATTTAGTGAATTTTTTTTAAAAAGTCAAATATATCGTTTTATTTTTTTAAATTATGTTTTCTCTTTAGGAATCTTATTTTGTGTTTAGAGAATATAAAATCAGATTTGCTATCACTATTTTTTATTTTGCTTAATATTTTTATTGTTATTTGTCTTCTTCATTTTATTTATTTATTTATTTTTCATTACAATCTCCATTCTTCACTTTAACTTTTTTTTAATAGAGTAACGAATATTTTCATTGATATAAAAGTTTATACTCTATTGTATGCATCATATAATCATATATGCTTTACTTTTTTAGTGCGCTTATTAAAAGTGCACTTATTAAAAAAAATATTCATTATGCTATTGATTTTGATCTTTTCTTTTTTAGTAATATTCTTTAGCAAAAAAGAAAAAAAAAACTCATTGTATTTATTTTTGTTGTTAACCATTTACATGAAATCAATATACATTAATATCTTGAAGAATAAAAAATAAAACAGGTAAGAAATTGGGCTTTAAAGCTAATGAATAGTAAAATAAGGAGGGTGGAAAAAGAAATATTTCAAAAATATTTACTAATGGGAATTTTTGTACTTAATGAAAAGCTAAAAGGCGTATGAAAAGAAATTTGAAAAAGTATAAAATTTTATGAGAGGTCCATTTAAAAAAGAGGTAGAAATATCAAAAAAAAAAAAAAAAAGTAGTTGTAGTAATAGAATCACTGTACAAATTTTTGGATCCACCATTGCATGCTGGTCTAGCGCATTAAAAACTGATAATAATCATATTATCAGAAAAAATTATTTATGTTCTATCACTGTACTGGTTTGGTATAAAGTTAATCAATCTACACTTTATTTTTGGGCTTTAAATTAATCAATTTACACTTGATAATATTGGACGGAAGACATAGAATAATAAATAAAAATGAAAAGAAAACTAGAATTTGATGATATTTTTTCTTAAATAGTAATAACATAAAAAGTAAGAGATGCATGCTAACGAAAGTTATATTAATAAGGGATGAATTTTTTTTATCTTCTATTTTCACATTTTGTTCAAATTATATACTGTGTGTTTTGGTTATTATCAATATTAATCTTTAAATTTAAAATTTATTACAAATTTATATTTCGACACCAATTTAAATTAGTTAATTTACTAAGATCTCGTTTAAAAAATTAAAAATAAATTATATAGAACTAATTCAATAATTAGTTTATTAAATCATCACATTAAATTAACAGTTCTAAATTAGACTATAAATTTATAATAAATATTAAATCTAAACGTAATATACAAACGGAAAAAAAAAGTCAAAATAGAAGAGCATAAAAACCATATTATCCCTATTACCCCGACCCCCTTGTTCAATAGCTTTGTACACTGTCTTAAAGAAAGAGCCCTACTTTTGGAGTCACGTCTAAGTAATTGACTAAAAAAAAATACAAAAACAAATGATCCTGGGATAAGAAATAAAATTTTCGGCCGATGATTAATTTGCATAAATGTTGGTGCAGTTCTTACTAACTGTCCACGTATCTCTGAGCTGCTGATTCTGTACATACTAACTGTCCACGTATCCTTATTATCCCAGAGTGCTTTTGACTTCAAATCAAATTGGAAAGGTGGGAGTGACCGTCTGCAAAGACTCTCCGATGCTTAAGTCAGATATTTACCCTTGAGATTTAGTAAAAAAGATTAAGTTTTTCTCTTGCTTACGAATTTCTATCCATCTCTTTTTCTTATATCTCTATATCAATATCTATATCCCCTCAGGGGGACGCATGGCATATATATATATAGTCCTGAAACTGAGAACCTTCTGGCTCTCAATCCCAGGATCGAGTATCTTTTCTCATCATGACTTACTCCAGAAATCACGGGACGTGGTTACCGTAATTTCCCTTGCATCGTCGTGACCTATTTTCTGCCGTCCCCTATGGCTCGAGCCTAACGAGGGCGAGACTTTGACAAACCGCCATTTTGTCAGGACGATCTGTCCAATGCGCACATCTACCCAAGATTGCATTAAATGCCTTTTCTGGGCCTCGAGCAGCACGTTGCCTCTAATGATCTTCTGGCGGAAGACCCTCGAGGCTCCTGACCCCCAGCTATCGAGGTAAAAATTAGATTGGACTGAATCCGTCCTAGGTCTGAGATGGATTCGGATCTGGCATCCGACAACTCACGGGCCCAAACGGTATCACGTGCGACTCGTGTGGCTTTTAGGCGTTCTTCTGGACACATGTCGGCGTGCCCCCTGCTACCTGTTTTGTCACTTAACCATCCACATGGTACATGATCTAGGAGTGGGCCCCACAACTGCCCCCATTTCCCTACTTGATGGATTTCCATCCATCAAGTGAGGAAATCGTGCCTCTAGTCTGCCAATTCGAAGGGTACGTGTGGCTCATTACTATCATTACTCTCCAATTACTGATACTAGTGCACACCAACCCGTGTTACGATTTTTTCAAATTTTGAAATTCTAACGCTTCCGATTTGCTTGTACTATTCACCTCCAGGAAAAAACCCTTCAGCTTCTCCTTTATAAAAGTCGCACTTGCACTCATTTCTTGCTTTACCGAAATTCCCAAGTGCTCTAGCTTCCTTTCTTTCAAAATTTCTAGCCTTATCGAATCTTAGGGTTCCCGAGTCCTCCTTTTTCTCGAGATTTCTGCCCTCTTCGATTGCATCCACAATAATGGCTCTGAACCAGAGTCAGAAGCTCCGCCCCATCATAGATTCCAAGTTAGGCTCATTAAGGAGGCAGCTCTGCTTCCCTGGCGGAGTCACCTTACAAAAGGTTGAGGGCCCGGCAGACTGGTACCTTCGCCCTTCTACCCCCGAAGGCTCCATCGCCTTGGGGAGGAAACACCTAGAATGGTTGCGATTTCCCCTTTCTCCCCTAGTCCACTAGTTCTTCAGTCTGAGGGGATTCACCCGATACAGTTGAATACCAACAGGGTCATAATCATGATGGGGATCTCTGCTCTGTCGGTCCTCCTCAACGTGCATATCGACCTGGAAGTAGTCTTCTATACCTACAAGCTCACCCTCATCCCCAAAAGGAGCTCTTACTCTACTTTCTACCTCCAGCTACTTCTGGGGTGCCATGTTTTCTGGGGTCTGCCGAGGTCAGACATGCAGTGGGATTTTCACTCTAAGCTGTACGTCATCGGAGGGGCGTGGTGCTCTCCTTGGGTGAACGGGGGACGTTTCCAAATCCCCCCATTTTTCCTGCAAAGTAAGTACTAGGTTATGCTTTGATTTTTGGATCTGAGTGAGCTTTGCCCCTTTTTACCCATGATATCTGACCATGCGCAGCCTCTGTGGAGGAAAACAGGTTCGAGCCATGACCGTCGATAGGCAACTCAAAGAGCTGAAGGGGATTATCGTCTTCGGATCCTCTAGGGATTGTCGACATATTTAGGCCGTTCTGAATCCCCAGGAGATGAATATGATGCAGAGGATGGTCTCTGATCTTCCCTTCCCATTGGACACGTGGGTTATCTCCAAGCACCTTCGGAGCTAACTCGATGCTTCGGCTCTGAACCGGTTCCACCGGAATGAATAGAGCCGCATCGCCATGGTGGGATCATGGCCTCGAGCCAGCTGGCAAGCCCAGACGACCTGGTAGCGCTGACCAGCCATGAGCTTGAAAATGCGATGAGGCTCGTGATTGAGGAGTGCGTCAGGTTCTGAAACGAGGAGGTTGCTGGCCCCAAGAGGGTTAGGGGTGAGTTTATGCCTTAAGGCTTTGTCGATTAGGTTATGGCTGCATTCTAATAAGATCGTTAGCCCTTGCAGGTTCGGACGTTGGCCCTTCGGCAGATCCCTCCTCAACCAAGGGGGGTACTGTCGTTCACAGGGCCCGATCCAAGGTTCCAGTCAATTGGCATCTGGTGGTGTCCTCTGAGGATGAGGCCGGGGGGGCAGGGAGTTGCCGCCCTAAAAATAGGCTCGGATGACAAGCTGGAGGGTCTGTTCGTGTCTGGGGGTGAAGCGCTCGTTGTGCCTTCTCCTGAGGCAGGTAGGCCTGCGACTCAGGAGACACCGGCCATAAAGATTGTGTATGGCAAAGGAGCACCATCAAGCCTACTAGGGGAGCTCGCTGCACTGGGGCCTTCCCAGCCAGCAAATGCATCTAATGCGATCCGTAAATTGTGAACGTCGACGTTCAGAGGAAAAGCATCATTCTTTGCTGGTGGTATGAGCGACCTTTGTTCATTATCTTGTTTCGCAGCGGGCTGGTCTGGTAGGGTCTCCTGCGTCCTATGAGAGGGATCCAGTGGCATAGTGCGACGAGACCGACTGTGGTCGTTATGATGCGATACAGATCGATCATGGCCATGTTGTCGCTCCAAGTACTGCCTTAGGTCAGCAGGATCTTGTCGTGACTCCCTGCTGATTCTTTCGAAGACACTTCTCGATGATCGTCCTTGTTCGCTGCTCAAGCGATCCTGGTTGTTGTTGGATTTACGAGAAGGTTGTGTACGACCACGGTTCGTACTCGAACTCTCCGTACGAGACTCTAGAGGGAAGTCTGCGACCTTACCTTTTCCTTTGGAGGTGCGTTCCTCATGACGCTCCTGCTGAGTTCTTGGCTGGTCGCGTCTTCTCGTCTCGAGAATCTGTATTCCCTTCGCAGGTAATTGAGCAGGACGTTCTTTGGGACGTTCATGTTGTGGTGGAGTCACTATCTGCCCTTCAGCAAGTCGTCGCAGAGTGTCGTTGATCTGGTTTGTGATTTGCTGAAGGTTCACGAGCGTTTCTTCCATGCGATCCTGTCTTTGGGATAAGTTCTCTGTTGCCATCATAGTAGGCTGTTCCGGAGCAGGAGTCGCCTGTGTAGCAGCAGTACTCTGAGGTTGATTTTGGCTAGTCCCGGCGGCTCTGGTGGTGTTTCTGGTGTTTGCTATTATTGAAAGGGTGGAATTTGACAAAGATTTCTACCGGAATAGCTTTCCTTCTAGCGCCAATTGTTGATGGAGGTTTTATCAACAATAAATTTATAAATAATCAAGAGATGTGGCTTGTGTGAATTAAGATAGTAATCAAAGCAAATAAGGAGAGAGGGATTTATAGTGGTTCAGCTCCAAAAAAGATGAGCCTACGTCAACTGTTTTCTCACTATTTTATGAATAATAACGAACACTCAAAGTTATAATCATGTTTGGGAATCGGAAAGACTGAAAGCTATTGAAGAATGCTAAGGACTTAGACTACCCAAAGTTTGGAATACTCTAAGCTTGAATTTTCTCTGACTTCTATTCTCTATGACTTGTATCTGCCCAGAACTTGATGTGTTTCTTCGGAACATAGAGCCCCCTTTATATAGATAAGGGTAACCTCATACCCCTAGGTACCTTATGTCTCTAGGATCCTAATTGTATAAACGGGTAACTATACAATTGGGTAACATACAAAAATAATTGGATAACTATTCAAAACGGATAACTAGTTAATCATAAATAGGATTCTTCAGTTTCCCTTTCCTTGTAGGTTTCTTCCATAGCATTTACTTGTTTCCCTCTTCTTGTAGGTTTCCTTTATAGCATTTGTGTGTTTCCCTCTTCTTATAGGTTTCCTGTTTGTCAAGGCAAACTGCACGGAGAAGGTCGCACAAAACCTGTGGAAGAGGTCGCATATAACCATCACGGAGGAGGTCGCATATAACCTTCACGGAGGAGGTCGCATATAACCTTATGCGACCTTAGGATTTTAGACCGCACAATACTCTATATATAGAAATATATTCACGATCAAAAGAGGACAAAACTCATGAATATTGCGTCGATCGACAAAAAATACCATTAATATTGATTGGAAAATATGCATATACCCGTAGAAGCGTCTTTAGTTAAATAAGTCTAGTGGACGCTCTGCAATATCGGTCTAGGATTCACCAAAAATGGTCTTACTCCACATCAGGATATAGCCTTTTATGATCTTAGTAACGGTCATGTCATCACGATTATGGTCACATTCTTGATTGCTCACGCCCAACGGTTTTACAGAGCAAGAGCCTCAATGGAACGCAATAGCAGTGAGACATTTATTTTTTATCTGGCTTCTATTTTTTTTTTTCTCTGTATCAAATGTTCTCCTATATATATATATATATAGAAAACACATCTTCCGGGAAATCTAAGAGAAAAATTCTAAATGATACTTGGAGTGATAAACACCAAACATAAGAAGAGGACATGTACCCTTTGCTCAATCTAATTAGGACAATCCTATATATCCATTGGTTGACAGAAAATATATACATGATATTAACTTTCTATCTGTATCTACACATTTTCCCTTTCCAGTTTTCCAAATAAGAACATAAAATCCGAATGAGTTGAGCCTTATTCACTACAAGTACTGGCCCAATAAGGAAAATATCCAACATATATATTTTGTTGTATATTCTTTTTTTGCTCTGTATCATTTGATCAGTTTGTCAAACCTTGATTACTTTTTCCTTTTTTGGAAAAAAATTCTTAATTATAAAAAATTGTTTGCTACGTACATTATGAGTAAAACAATTAGGAATTTCTTCATTAAAAACCAAACATTAATGTATATATATGACTATGCTTAGTATGCATATGGCCTGCTTCGTTCCTGAAATGAAAAAAATAAATAAGTGACCAGAGCCATCACTACTGTCTTTTAACAAATAGTTAACAAAGATTATCAAATCACCAACCAAGTTCATCATATCCTCCGTAACATACATCCACATAGACAATGAATTCGAAGGACATCATGAGAACTTAAACTACAGAAAAAGCTGCTACACAAGTATCGATAGAATCTTTTTAACGAAAGAGGAAGAGTTCTATCTTCATCACCCGAAAAAAAAGCATCAACCTTAATAGAGCCCATCTCCATGAAACAGTTCAGCATTAACGTTGAAATTCTTTCAAATCTGAATTTTAGAATATTTAGATCTAAAAGAAAATCACAAAAACTAAATATATAAACAAAAATAAATAAAATATGTTAAGATTCAGAATCTAATAAGATAAAACTCACAAGAAAAAAAAATCCATGGGACAAAGATTTTCACATAAAAGGAAATAGGGGTTCAGTAGATGGATCTCCCTCTCAAGTGGGGAGGAAATCAAGATAGGAAAGATATGAAGAGGAAGTAGATGTAGTTTTTGAGAGAGGCTATAGGTTACCTTACTTATTGGTGTCAAATCCTGATTACTTTGGTCGATATAAATTTGACCCATTGTATATATGCATATATGATAGCATAGATGATATATTATTGTGTATTTTCATGTATTAAGTTATTTCGTGGATTATACGTGAGGAAAAATGTAAGTAGATAAATTCAAGAATTTCAAGCAAGCTAGTTGGAGCATTACAGGGTGAATCATTACCTTATACAGCATAAACTATGAACTTAATTAATGTTTTCTCCCAACTTTTAAGACAACGAGCAAGCATAGTCAATTAAGAAAATCATCTTGGTGAAAAAAAATATATATGATTCTCCTAGTTTGGATTAATTTGATCATGTATAAACATCATCAAACATATCTGGAAATAAGAGATCAGTGCTATTACTTTGATCATATCAATTTCTATACCGACAACTTACATCACTGGTCAAATAATTTTGAACCTTGTTAGTCAAATTAAGTACTTTAACTTTAAACATTAGGCAAAAGTAAATAAATTCCAAATTTTTTAAGCATATTTGCATAGGTACAATTTGTTTTTTTTTAAATTTTTACAAGATTCCCGTTTTTTGATAAATGTATACCTCATGAGTTTTATACATGACACGTATACTATGTCAAGTATAAAATTTTACATAAAAACATGTATATATTTTATAATGGACACAATATATATATATATATATATATATATATATATATATATATATATTTACACTTTCAATGTATATTGTGCTCATTTTACACATCAAAATTATACCTAAAAAAGCAGCTATGAAACTATTGAGCGGAATTAAAAAAAAAAAGGATATTGGTGAAATATAAGGAAAAAACTTTGGGTATTGTAGCCTAAATTTTACTAAATATTACATACAGATGCATCTAAATTTTTTATGGGCACACTATTTTGATTTAGTTTAGGGCTTTTAAGCCAAATGGCCGTATTTTAGATCATTGTTTGAAATGAAAATTTTTCAACACTGTTAAACGCAATGATTTATTAATAGTCATTTTTAATAGTCAATAGATCAAAATATATTGATTTATTTAGTGTAAAATTAATTTATTTTTATAAAATGATTTATTATTTTTTATATAATAAATAAACTAACAAAATGATCATTTATCAAAATCAAATTATAAAATAGCCATTTATTTAAAAGGCATAAGAAATGGATATTTTTAAATTGATTTGGACTGACTAGTTATTTGACCATTTTGTGGCCCAAAACTTAGTATATGACCAAGCTCAAAATTTTATAACTAAATGTTCAACTTACATAATAAAAAAAATAAAAATATAAAATATTCTGCAACTTCAGTTTTAAAATATATATATATATATATATATTTAGTTATAATTTTCAAAACATAGATATCTATTTAAACCAATTTAAAAAATTAGTCATCCACCTAGTTTTTTTCTAGAAAAAAAAGATATTTCTTATAAATACTCTTTTTTTAGTTTATAGGCCTAATAATATTAATGGGGTTGGCATTCCTTTTGGGCTAGCTGTGGATCGGTCTACCAAAGCCCTTCTACTGCATGTGGGCCACTACAAAACACAAGAGGCAAAGAAGGACGTGCAAAGGAGTTGGGTAGGACAAATTTGGGCCGAAATGACTTTTTTTAAAATAACTTTTTTTTTAGTTCTAAGGATATTTTTGACCTATAGTCTGAAGTTTCTTAACCATGAAGGAAAAAACCATTTTTTATATCAGTTTGAGGAGTTTTTATAGTCAAACAGTTCTTGATTATAAATTAAAGCATATTGAAACTGTTGAAAATGTCATTTTAAAAAATATTTCCAAAAAAGTCATTTTGGTCCAAATTAGTCCCACCTATGTCCTTTCTCACGAAGGACCTTACTTAAGGTACGTTGCTGTCCCACACTGCGACCCAAGTCTCCAATCACACCCTTCTTCTCTGACAATATTATTTATTAAAAGCTCTGTTGGATGAGCAAATTAATAATATGTCCTGCCTGGGTCAGCATCCACATGAGATTTGATATTAATGACAATATATAATAACAAGAAAAAAAAAAAAAGAAGAGAGAGAAACTACAAACACATTTTAAAAACAAACCAATGTCAATTACATATATAGCATATATATATATATATATATAAACAGGTTTTGCAATCCTATATATATATATATATATGCATATAAATGATACCAATAAATATAAGTATTATATTACTTTATAGTATAGCTTTGTTCGTTCTAGTAAACCTTACGGAATAAACACGCTAAAAAGAGTGCGTAAGGCCCTATTTGAGGTAATAAGTAAGTTATACGATAAGTTGTTGGCATATGGGCTAACTTATTTGGACATTAAATGATGCATGTGAAAGTGAAAGACAGTTGATATAATGCTATCCAAATCCAGATAGGGGAAGCGCCTTGACCGTTGCCCCATGGCTGTCAAAATAAATGGTTTTAACTCTGTTTTTATTGGAAGCAATATTAATGATATCTATTATGTCTATGTATTTATACAGTTCAATAAGAAGACCGTGTCGGAATATATATATATATATGTATATATATAGTAACAAATATGCATAAAGAGATATTACTGGAAACCAACTTTATACTGTGTATGAGGTATTGCAGCTAACATTCCTATCAAATATAATATTGAACTACATGAAATATAGTCACGACCTTTGAATAGTGTATAATTTGTTAATCGTTGCCTTTTGGGTTGTAATTTTCTTTTTTAAACTTTTATTTAAAATTTTTATTAAGTGTAGGTTGGGATTTCTATATTTAGCCTATGTTTCTCTCTTTTCTCATTTGACTACTCTCCTTGATTCAGTTTTTGCCAAAATAAAAAAAAAAAATAAACAAACTTTTTTTAACAAAGAAGCGAAATGTATCTACTTACTATCAATTTATTCATTAATTTTAAAAAAAAAAAAAGAAGAAGAAGAAGAGGAGAGAGATAGAGAGAGAGAGAGGGGAAGGATTCAGAAATATAATATTCTAAGAACTGCTCAAGCTTACACATCATTACGAATTATTTCATCAGCAACATTTTTATTACCGAACTAGTAGTGAACTGAGACACACACAAACACACACACACATATATATATATATATATATATAAGACATTTTTTCTGGCATTAAAATGATTGATAATTACTTCGGTAACATTTTGTTTGATCGTCAAGATTATACTGAACTGAGATATAGTAAGACTCCTTTATTTATTTATTTATTTTTTTTGTGGACAGAGATAATAATTAAGCTTATTTTAAATTCTGCCAGGCCGTTATGACTATCACTATAGATTGTGTACAATCAAACATAAATAAATTTCAGAATGCTGATCATGTCAAATCTGCTCCACCCCCCTGCAGCGCTAGGTAGCCAGTTTCGGTTTTTTCAGCAATAAGGGGAAACTTTATGAATGTAAATACTGGATTTTTGTTAGCGTATTATATTAACTACAATTCCCGATTCACACAGGATATTTGAAATTCTTACATATACGTCAAACACATGAGAAAATAAATTAAAAATAAAGCGTAATATTTTGAAACAATAAATTCGTACGTTTAAAATCAATCGTAGCTAGTTAAAAGGTACCTCTACGACGTTGATAAATTATGTACAAAAAGGACCATAGAGCTCTAGACCCAAGTAAAACTAATACAATATAGCCCAGCACACAAAGACTATCATATAACAAACTAGACACCAAAAGAACATATATCTAAAAGCGTAGCATACGTACATACATAGATAATGTAAATAAAAATTAAATTAAATAACTTAGAACACCGGCAAATTTGAGGGTCCACAATTCACCAAATTAACTATGTCGTTCCAATAATTCTTGTTCACTTCATTATATAGCTCATCATAGCCCCCGCTTTGAACGAGATTCCCAATATCATGATCATCACAAGGCGCTCGATGATCATAGTTATCCTCTAGGTCGCGCGTGGCCAACACTTCCTCCGAACAAAAATCATCGCAGCCGCTGATACCGCTCCACGTGTCAAAAATGCCATCAAACCCCAACGGCGACCCGCCGTTAGCGCCACTTGACGGCGCCGTCAAGTAGCTTATAACGTCCGAATTACCTCCGGATCCAAAGGAGGCTGCTACTGAGTCAGCAAGGACATGATCACCACCGTTAGCATCACTACCACCCGTACTAACACTAAGTTTGAACGTACGGTCGTGATCATTTCCACGTGCGGACTCGGACAAGATCAGACGACTCTCCCACGCTTTCAAGATGTCAAACCAGCGCGGCGGCGCGAACGTGGTCGGCATCTTCTTGAGTATCTCATCGGATGATGTCGCCATATTGTTACTACTACCATTACTACCACTCTCGTCAACGTTGACTCCCCCCTGGCTGTGAAGTAGCTTTGACTCTCTGACGAGCCGAGCCTCGGCTTCGAGCCGGGTGCTCTCCCACTGAGCCATGTGGCTGAGGTTGGACACGTCCTTGGGGTCGGCAGCGACTGAGCCGAGAGTGTTCCTTTGCGGCTTATGGGTGACCGGGTCAATGCCCATCGTGGTCAACCTTTTCTTCAGATGAGTGTTCCAATAGTTCTTAATCTCATTGTCTGTTCTCTTTGGTAAGTGAGTGGCTATAGCTGACCACCTACAGATTATCCAGAGAAAATCAAAGGGTATTATAAATAAGAAAAAAAAAGTGAAATTTATATATATGAGCACAGGTATTTTTTTTTATTACTATATTATACATATTTTTTATAATAAAAAATAATATTAATAATGTATCTTATTGTACATATTTTTTTATAATAAAAAATAATATTAATAACACAAATTTTTTTATTTACATTGTTATAATTATTAGATTATTATTAAATAATACTCTAATAGTCTGAAAAAATACTTACACGCGAATAATAAAACCTACATTGGCAACCCATATATATATATATGTCTTGACATAATTAATTACTATAATAGTACCTGTTTCCTAATAGAGCATGGAGTTGAATAATAGTTCTTTCTTCTTGTAATGTGAACTTTCCTCTCTTAATATCTGGTCTGAGGTAATTTGTCCATCTCAGTCTGCAGCTCTTTCCACATCTTTGGAGACCTGTGCGAGTATTCACGACATTATCAACCAAACATAGCTACCATACATACATATAAATATGTACATGTGTGACACATTCATAAAGGATTGTATTAATATGCATCTATTCTATGTATATACATAAAGAGAGAAAGTTGACCAGCTTTTTGGGGCAAGAAACGCCAGCTTCCATGGCCATGTTGTTGGATATAGGATAAGAGCTTTTGGTCTTCTTCTGGTGTCCAAGGACCTCTCTTCAAACCATCAGCATAGTTGTCACAAAATGGAGATCTTCCCATATTGTAATATTGGGTTAATTTGCTTTTATTAGTGAACGTAACAAATAAAGGGTATATAAGGGAAAAAAAAAAGGTATGACTTATTATGGTAAGACTAAGCTTCAAAGGGGGGAGGGAAAGATCACGAAAGCCTAATAAGAGAAAGTATGGTTATGTTCAAGCTTAGTAGGAGAGATATGTATGGGGGAATCTATATATATACACTAAAGATTCCTTTTCTTATATGTGATAAAGGAGTATGTGGTTTTGATTACATTGGACTATTGGGAATGACGAAACTGCCCTTTTCTGTTGTTGTTGCGGTGCTTGACAAACGAGGGTTGTATAATTGAAATTTGAGGAGGAGAGGAGGTGAATTTGAGATGGGAATTTTGAATACCACAAATGGAGGGGGCTATTCGTTGAATGGTCAGTAATGTGTCCAGCCATTTATCAGCTCTACATAGTAGACTCGTCAACATCACTTTTACAAAAAGGTAGGACGTTATTTTTGACTAAAACTATTTTTTTTCCCCAAATTTTTTAGGGGAACTAAAATTATTTTATGTTAGGTCCACCGTCACAAATAATTGACAAAAATAATATAACTCAAGTTGTTCTGAGGAAACTAATAAATTGTTACGATAAGTCTGTTGATGTTATAAAACACTTATTACAACAGAATTATAAGATCGTTCACAACAGACGTGTGTAAGCAAAAATCTAATTTTGGAAATTTTTTGTTTTTACATCCTTTGGCCTAATTTTTCTTATTAAATATTTTTAGAAGGAAAATAGGGATTATTGTCGATGGATTTTCGTGACTAAGCTAGACCTAATTGATTGAGATATTTTATCTCAATTTTCCTTCGATTAAGTTTCTATTTTTAGCTTGATTCTTGCTCTTTATTACATCAAATCTTGGATAATGATTATTTACATATGTATAAGCAGAATAAAGATAATATTTCATCCATTATGGTGCAGATTATATTCTCATTAAATTAATATAATTAATTTTATGATGAAATCTGTTACAACAGATTTCACTGTTTATGGACAGTTTTTTTATTTGATTTTGATTGACTCTAATTAATTTTGAAATAAATCTTTGCCTTTAAGGAAAGCTTTTGCGGGGAAATAAAAGTGATTTCGAGCCAAAATCGTGGAGAACTTCTCTCAATGCACCTGGACACTTTTCAGGGACAATTCATGAAACCTGTTGCAGCAAATTTTTGACTGTCCAAATAAGGAATGACAACAGATTTTATGGCAAATCATTCCTTTCTTATTTTTAGCCTATTCACACTAAAAGAGCACAAAATTGGGGTGGAAATTTATCTATAAAAACTCAACAATTCTAAGAGATTTGAATGCACTTCATTTGAGAGAAAATACTCTTTGAGTGAGAATTTATGTATGGCATAGAGTTTATTCTATTGCCACTTAGACAGCTTTAGGGTTTTTTAGATACTTTATTTGAGTGTTTTTGTTCTTTAAAAGGAAGAAAATTTCGTTTTTGGGTGGAGGCAGATCCAGACCAATGAAGGGAGTTCACTTGTGAATGATCAACAAGACAAGTAAAGCTCGCTAAACAAGATAGGTAGAGTTATTACAATACATTGTGGCAATTGAAAAGAGAGAGTCTTTTATTGTATTAGTCAATTGGTGTTTGTAATTTTGAAACTTTACTAATTTGTTTAATCCCTAGGCATGATCTTGTAGAGTACAGGAAGTCCGAATCACATTAAAAACATCTTGTGTTCATTCTTTATTTTCTTGCTCTTGTTGCAGCATATGCACTCGTTATTGCAACAACTTTTCAAACATGTGTTATAATATAATTAATTAATTATTAATTAATCAATTATTTAGTAATACCTAAAACAGATCTTTCACATTACAAATTAGCGAAAAATGGCGGTGAATGTTTTCATCCATTTTCAGATATGGGGCAGTCGAATATGGGTACCCATGAAATAGGGAGGTATGGAGGAATTTAATCGGAAAACGTGTAGGATGAAGGGTAGTCACCTACCGGAGTCCGGGTTGGAAGACGTTACACCGTCCCTTTTTACATACGTATGTGTATAAATTATATTTTACATAATTGTATATAAATGATCACATGAAATTAGAAACACATAATTTTTTTGTCATTTATTTTTAGTTATACAACTGATTGTTATTTTTAAAAAGCACTCGACTATAGGGTACTAAAGTCTAAAATCATGTTTATATTTAGTTTTTAATTTCCTCTTAATATATTTAACCCGCCTCCGACGAGAACTCCAAGGCTTGAACCATTTGCATGCGGAGTATGGGGTTGCCCAAAGTACATGTGTAATTAGATTTTCATAAGATGAGTATCAAGTTAACGAAGAATTACGTTAGCGTCAGAGGTGTCTAACGAATATCCACTATATATCCAATAGTACGGTGTGTTCATGGTAGTAGAACACACACAAACTCGA
This sequence comes from Parasponia andersonii, assembly GCA_002914805.1. Lineage (NCBI taxonomy): Eukaryota > Viridiplantae > Streptophyta > Magnoliopsida > Rosales > Cannabaceae > Trema > Trema andersonii. The sequence continues at coordinate 74,507 of JXTB01000072.1, forward strand.
CCATAATAGATGGCTTAGGATGCATGTCAGTCATATTTGATGCCAGCTAGAATATTTATTTGCTAGCTAGAATTCTTAAATAAATATGCTTAATGTTTTTATTTCTAATATGAGTCTTAAATAGTTTGACGTTGTTCGTTCTGCTAACTATCTGATTCTACATATAGTGGCGGAGCCAGAGTAAGGCAAGGGGCATACCCTTCTGAATTTTTGGATTTTAAATTAATTAGCTTATAATTTTTTTTCATTAAATTTAAACTTTCTTCATTTAACCCATTTAAAATTAGATTAATTATTTTTCCACTTCTTAAATATCCTCAATCTATTTAATTTTAAATTTTTTTATAATTTATCTTCATCTCTGTTACCTCTATATTTTCTCCCCTAACTTTTATCAAAAACTTATTTTTTTCTTAAAATTTATTGGGTTCAAACAACTAGTGTAATAACCTATTCTTTTGAAGGGCAAAATGGTCATTTGATCAGAATTATACATATATATATATATACATATATATTACACACTCTCTCTCACCTCCCTCTCGTTCTCTCAGTCAAAAGAAGACCAAGGAGTGCCACCGTAATCTCGCCCATCGTCCGGCCAGGCCTATCACCGGCGAGCTCCTCCCGTGTTGCCAAAAAGCATCACCGCCCACCCCCGATCATCGCCGAGAGCCACGTTGCCAGAAAACGCCATTTTTGGCCGTTTGGAAATTTTCATCACCGGCGATGATTTTGGCTGCTTCAAGCCGCGTTCTTGGGCTCATTAGGTTCGTATCGTCGCAAGGATCGTCAAGGTATATATTTCAGGATCTCATTTTGCCCGGTTTGAAAGTTGCTATTTTTGTATATTTTGATCCGACTGTTAGATTTCATTTTTGTTGTAATTTTGGAATGTACTCGAAAAATGGAGAAGTTTTATATATATATTGACTATATTTGGTGACCGTCACGAAAATTAATATCTAACGGCTTAGATTTTGTCTAGTTTTATGTGCCACCAGTCCGGTATCGGCGCAGACCTGAATTGGTCGAGTTATATATCTAACATAGCTATATTGAACATTAGGAATTCAATGAAGAGATCCGTTCATTGATTCGAAGTTTCGTTGAGAAGTTGATGTTTTCCTAAGTGAGCAATCGAGGGCGTGGAATTGATTCCCGACCCTCCGAACGATCGTCCAATCGGCACTTCGAGCATTTAATAGCATAGTACTACTATTCTAGTGAGGTAGGGATTCGGTTACCTCTCTTTTACGTCATTTTGAATAAAACTTATTTTCTACAACATATGAGAACAAATGTATTTTTAGAACTTTTAAATATCTGTGTGGAATTAAATGATATGATTTATATATTAGATTGCTCTAAGACTTTTCTGAGTGCAGGTTATTTTTGGATATGTTAAAATAGGGCCGTTATGCTGCCTATTTTTCTACAAAATTTAATTAATTATTTTATTAAAAACCAGAGCATCATTTGAACTTAAATTGCTGCATGGCTACTTTTATACATTAGTTCAGAGTACACGTATCATAAGATCACACATGAATCCCAGGTTAGTATCATGGGACTTTTATAGTGTGGCGTTACGGGCCCACTGACGGTGAGAGTCCGTGAACCCGCACGGGATTTCTCTTCTGAATACCTCCCCATTTGCCAGGTGTAGGCAATATGGTTACCCCTCCAGGTTTGGTAAGCGACACACAGGTGTCCCTTCCGGTTATAGGCTAGGTGCCAGGCAGATTGTATGGCATACGTAGTGCCAACACCCTGATTTCAATTGATGAGAGGTGGTGAACTCATGGATATGGGTGGATTTATGTCATGTGTTTGTGGACTGATTAGTTTTGAGATATTACGTTTTCCGTACTTTTATATATATGTATATGCATATGGACTCTCAGTTTTTGATATTTTTATGAATATATGCACATATGATTTTGTAAAGTTATTTTGGATTAAACTAACCATGCAGGAGCCTTCCATCACTAAAAATATTTTAATTGAGATAATAGCTTTCCTACTGAGCTCTAGAGCTCACCTCTCCTATTTTCCTTCCTTTCAGGTGATCATTCATTTGAGTCAGTCGTCTCGATGACTAAGCAAGTCGCTTGGTTTACGTTGTGGTCTTATTCCTATTCCTCTTCATTGGTCCTTATAACTTGTTCCATTCTTTTCGTTCTTAACTGTTTAGCCAAGTTTGTTATTAATGCTGAGTGAATGTATAAGGATGTATTTACTACTATTTGAGGATTTGGTATATATATATATATATATATATATATATATATATATATATATATATATGGGACCCTATAGTTCCTAAGGAGCATATTTTTTTTTTTTTAGTTTTAAGAACTTGGAATTTTGATTAATTCTGTAAACTAATTTTTGGAATTTCCGACTCAAGATTTACGAACTTTATTTTAATCAACGCTAAAATTTTTATCAAACCAAGTTTTCATACAAATTAACTACGATTTTAATTGGCATATCTCTCTTAATAAATTAAACTAAAGATGCGTTCTCCTTTTATAGAATTTCTAATAAGTTAAGGACTAAAATGAAATATCCAAGTAATCGGTTTTCTCTCAATTTTATAAAATTCCTTATTTATATTAATTTATACTCAAAATTACTAAAAAGTCACGGCCTAGGATTTTGAGTTGTGACAACTAGTAATTGTTATATCGTATTAGGCAATATATAAAATAAGAAAAAATAATTTATATTAAATACATGTAATATTTACGTGTATATTTTTAAACATGTTTTTTGGTAGATTGGTCTAAATTAATGTTTTATATTTGTATTTTTTAAAAAGTTTTTCAATTCACTCACATATTTTTATTTCAAAAAAAAAATCACTACATATTTTGTTATGATATTTTATTTGTAATACAAACGTATTATGTAAAGGGATACATATTTATAAATTTTATATCATTTTTGTTCTCTTCTCCTAGTTTGTAAATTTTCTGTAAATTTTCTGAAAGAAGTGAGTTTTCTATATCTAGTTTAGAAGTACTTTAAATAAAAATTATACTCATTATTCTATAAATGAGAAAATAGTGATACTATAACATCAAATAAAGTAAGAATTACTTTTACCTATCTTATTACAACTACAAAGTCAGAAAAATTAATTTTAAATTATAATCTAAATATTTGAGATTAAACTTAGAATAATATGTAAACAAATTAACATTTAATGAATTTTTATTTAAGCTAGCTTAAAATATTGATCTCTATGTTTGTCCCCCTGAAATATTTTTCTGGCTCCACCACTGTCTACACATACCATAAAAGTTTTCTGTATAAAGGGCTTTCCGATTTTATTTTTCTCATAAATACAATTTTGAACGAAGTATGATTGAAATTAATTGTCTTGAATCATGTCCCATTTATCAACCCACTATATCAAATTATGCCAACTCATGCATTCAACTTACCTTAATACGTTCAATGTTTTAGGAGAGACAAGAATTTCGATGTTGTTTTGCTTGATAGGGGATTTAAAAAATAAGAAAATTAGGGATTTAGAAATAACAAAAGTTGTTTGATTGGTTTGTCTTCTTTGCCAATAACCCGATGCAGGTCTACGATACCCTTCTCTGTAGTATATGGTCACGTCTTCTCATATCAAAACCTTGTCCCTTCAATTTTTGTTTTATCTTTAATATGGTTTCTCTTTCTAAGTCGTTATTTTATGTTATTTTCATTTTTGATTTGCTTTGAAAATGACAATGATTTTCTTATCTTTTTTGATTTTCTTCAAGCACAAAAGAACATGCCCTACACCTTGGACCTTGCCGCCCATTTTCAATTTCTATAGGACTCTCAATGCATAAAATGTAAATAAGTAAAGAAAGAAGAAGAAAGGACGAAGTTGTTAAACCCACATCACCAAGAGTTAAATAACACGAAAATAGCACAAAAACACGTACGTGTGTCTTACTTAAGTGATCTGAGGCATAGTATCCCCACCTCAATAATTAATTTGTATTAATTCATGCAAAATTACATATTACTACGTCATCTCAGAAAGGACACACACACAATGATACGGTAACATCAAACAATTACTATACGTTTATGGCCAGAAATTTGTGAATCTAAGACTGCATTAAATGAGTGACAGTCATTTAGTATTTTCCACTTCAAGAGTAGACATCAAACGCTAAAGCTAATAATACTTTTTAGCTTTTCTTTTTCCTTTCAAATGAAATGATTTTCTTAATCAATGAAACAAACGATATAATTTTAATCCCGTGAATATCCTTGCCCTCGAAATTTCAGACAATCACAACTAAATTGAAAAATGTTTTTGAATTCTGATCTCATCATTAGAGGTCGTACGGTTAATTTCTCTCTGTTTGGTGTTTCAAGAATAGAAAGAGCGATTTATATTACAACAAATACCCTCCATTAATATTTTGGTTTCGATCAAAAAAGATTAATCAAATTTAGGATAACTTTCATGAATATTATTACTGTAGACGACAGTGGTAAAATTCTCACCGTTCGTACAAATTTATAGTAGAACAATGGTAGACATGATCCGGTGACCTAGTACACGATGACTAGGTTGCGTGTTCATATATATATATAGTATTTTTTTTTTTTCTAATGTATAAGTATCAATTTGACCAATGAAAATTTTGTATGTACATTTTTTTATTGTAAAAAATAAAAAAGAGAAAAAGCGTTAATGATGCACGTCTTTTCATGGATTTCATTATAGCCATTAGATCACTATTATATAGTGATCCAACAGTTAAAAAAAAAATATATACCCATAAATAAAGAAAAAAATACCTAATGACAACCTATATATATATATATATATATATGTTAGACACGCTCACCGGCAAGAATAGAAACATGCATAGACATGTTTGTGTACATATATGTACACATATTAAAGATGAGTATTCGTATACCACCTGCACGATCACACATTTACATAATCACAAAACGGATATATAGGCTTCTTAGAGATAAACTTTTTTCTTTTTTTTTTTCTAAGTTTATTTTTTCCATTATATAATATTGGGATCTTGGTGATCGCGACATTACTTTGCTGACGTACGACAACGTTGCTTTTTATAACATGAGCATTTATTGGTACATAGCACATGTCCGTAATTTTAACATTTTCCCATTAAATATGACCATTAGTATTCACTGCGGGTAGTCATCGATACTAAGGAGCCATTTGGTACGGGGTGGTATTTAAGTGGTACGGGGTGGTATTTAAGTGAGAACGACTAATTTAACGTATTCTCATATTTGGTACTATTTTAATACTTAGTAAAATAATTATTTCAGGAATCAAATCCTCTTAAGTGGAAGTGATTTTAATGTAACAAAAACATATAGATTCTAAATTATTATTAATCTAAAACTCATTATAAAAATTGAAACAAAAAAAAATACGACATATTGGGAATCATAGTAAATTATTTTATTTTCTATTTACAAATTTTATTATTTTATAAACAATCTAATTTTTTAATTATTTTTCAATTTTAATTTAAACACATTCCTATGTGCAATTAAATACACTTATCTAACATCATAAAAATCATAAACAATATTATTATGTGTAATCAAACACAGTTATTTTGGATATCAGATAATCATATCATCATTTTCAACATTCTTATCAATCTGAAAACTGGAATTACCTTGTACCAAACGGCCCCTAAGTACATTTCTATACATTCTTCCCCACCCATTGCATATTAGCACAAATTTCATGGTAAATTTCTTTTACGTTAAATTATAGTGTATCGGTTTGATAGAGGGGTGTATATATAGACATAGAATTAAAAGGTTTTTTTTTTGAATAAAGTGGGGTTTAATTAATGACCTCTATTTATTATAATTTAAAGAAATATCTAATACTACTCAATCCTCACTCACCTATTAGGGATAATAAGCTTTCACGCCTAATTTTAGTGTGACTCGAACCTAAGACTGAAATCCTAAGTAATAAGTGCTCTTACCATTTGAGCTAACTCACTTCGTCAGAGTTAAAAGATTATTACACCTTTATTTTACAACTAATAATCATATGCATACAATGTATGAACACATCACAAACTTTGTTAAGAAGAATAATTAAGACATAGGGCTGACTTTTCTGTTTTTTTTTTTTAGTTTATTTTCTCATATTTCAATTCAATCTTCGGAATCTTCAAGCTAAAAAAAAAAAAAAGAAACTCTTCGACCAGAATCTTACAAGGACCAGATACAACCAACGATATTATTCTAAATATATAGTTGGAAATTATTTTTATTAAAAGGTGATTTACGACTCTAAGTTATTAGATATATTGCATAGAGAAATATTAGCGAGTAATTAATCTACATAAGTAACTAGTTGATTAGCTGAATAATTGGGGATGAGGGTTAGGGCATAGGGGGGTCCCGGGGGGCTATCCCAAGTAGTATACGTAGTATATAGAGTACCCTCGCATGTATATGTTAAATGAACATGATCTTGCATTGTTAGGTTATTAAATCAGTACTATTCCTTTCTCACAAACTCATCCGAATTAGTTCAAATAAAAAATAAACTGACAAAAAAACTATATATTATAAATGTGTAAAACTTGGTCAAGCTCAATATCATGTGAACCAGCTGATTAATTTTAACTTGCAACATGCCAAGTATTAATTGGACTGTGCAGGCATTTACGAGAAATTATAGTGTTTGGTGTGAAGTGTACCAGTTCACATATTTATATATGTATATATGTATATTTTATCTGCTTGAACATATATTTATATTAAGTACACGTACCCCACCACAAAAATGAATACTGTAGTATCGATCCAGCTCATGTAAGTTAACTTATTCCCTTCAAAAAAAAAAACATGTAAGTTAACTTATTAAATAATTTTCAATTTATCTTCTTTGCTTTTAAAATTTCAGTTCTACAAGCTAATTAATTTTTTAGCACAAACTGTTAATGAATATTGTACGTACCACACAGTAGTACCGCGAATTCGAATCCGATTCCCATTACAGTCCTGGGAAAATGATCACAATATTTGGAAATTCGAAAAATCTTTACAATTTGACTTTCAAACCGGTTATTCCTTTTTATTTATGTTTTATTTTTTATATTTGGTATTTGTAATAATTTTGTTTTCACCTTAATTACCTGGAAAAGTATACATGGAAATTTAAGGAACTTTAATGCTTCCTAAATTTATAGCTAAAACTAGGCGTCCGTACCTTAAATCCCCTTCACACGATTTTAGCCAATTACCAAATTTATATGATCTCCAACAATCTCTTTTTTGTTTTTTACTAGCTTTTGGTGGATTCCTTTAAAATATTAGTGTTACTTTTGAGTTTGAGGATTTTTTTTACTTTGTTTTAAACTAGTAATGATTATTGCAGTTGACTTATTATATTTGACTATTCCTATCATATCCAAACTCATTTTTGTAGCCCTAATGTTGCGGCGACCAATTAATATTATTCCTGGCAATATGGACTGGCTCGCAGCCTGTTAGAGTGGCCCGCGGGCCAAGCCGGCGCAGCCCGGTATTTTTAGGGTCCGGGCCAAGCCTGGCCCTAGGGGTAGGGCCGTGCTAAGCCTAGGTTTCGCGTCCCGGCCTATTTTTTTTTTTTTGGACCTAAATTCGTCTAGATCCTTAAATTAAAAAAAAAAAAAAAAAGATAAAGGGTTTATAACTTGTCTGGGCCCTTTGTTCTAATGGTAACAAATGTTACCGTTAGATTTATATAAATTTTTTTTTTAGACCTAGATTCGTCTGGGCCCTTAATTTTTTTTTTAAAAAAAGGTAAAGGGCCCAGAACTCGTCTGGGCCCTTTCTCAAAATCTCTCCAACGGTAACAAATGTTACCGTTGGATTTATATCATTTTTTCTTTTAATAATTTTTTAAAATTTAAAAAAAAATATTTTTTTTACACTATAAATACCCTACACTCTCCACTCTTTTTTCACACTTACAATTTTCAAATACTCTCTTATTTTCTCATTCTTTCTCTCTAAATCTCTAATTGTATTCTTAATTTTATTTTTTTCTCTCTTATCTAACTACTATTTACTAATTATTAGTAATTATATTTTATATTCTCCAAAGTCCAAACACTCCACAACTCATAAAGCTTAATTGAATGTACGATTTAATTTATTTATCATAATTATCTTTTTAATTTATTTAATTTGTAGTATATTTAGTTGTTTACTATTATTACTAGTATAATAGTTAGTACTTAGTAGTTTGTAGTTACTAGTTAAGTAGTTAGTAACTTAGTAGTTCTACAAGACTTTGTTTTTAATTTTAATTCAATTGTAATTTTTTACAATTAAGATAGTAATTCATTAGTTTGTAGTTTGTAGAAAATTTATTAGAATATTATATTTTAAATTTCAATGAATTTTTAATTTTTAGTAGTTTACAATTAAGTTAGTAGTAGAAAATTTATTAAATATATTTTCAATTAATTTGTAATTTATAGTTGTTTACAATAAAGTTAGTAGAAACTAGAAAGTTTATTACAATATTAAATTTTTAATTTCAATTCATTTGAAGTAGTTTACAATTAAGTTAGTAGAAGTTTATTAGAATATTATATTTTAAATTTCAATTAATTTGTAGTAGTTTACAATTAAGTTAGTAGAAGTTTATTGGAATATTATATTTTAAATTTTAATTTATTTGTAATTTGTTGTTATTTACAATTAAGTTGGTAGAATATCTATATTTGTAATTTCGATTTATTTATAGTTGTGTATAATTTTAATATCTATATTTTTAATATAGGATATGGATATGTCAAAAAATATCCCTATTGATTTGGAATTGGATGATGACCAAATTCGCATAGCTGAAGAGGGTAACCAAGTCCCCGAAATACAAACTAATCCAAATGCTAGTAGAAGTTGTTCATAATTTCAAGATAGTTGTTCGCCGAGTGCAAGTACGACCTCCAAATATGCAAGGACATATTCTAATGTATGGGACCATTTCGATGCAGAATTCAAAGGTGAGGCTGATGGTAAGAAGACAAAAATGGCAAGATATAAATATTATAAGAAATTATTAACTGCTAAACTATCTAGCGGGACCACTTATTTGAATAGACATAGTGATACATGTGTCAAAAAATACAAAAAAGACAAGGAGCCTACTCAATCAACTCTTCAACTCAACAAGGATGGTTCGGTAAGTTCTTGGAACTATGATCTTTTAGTAGCTAGGGAATCTCTAGCACGTTTAATTGCTATAAAAGATTTACCATTAGGTTTTAGTGATTGCAATAGCTATGAAGGTCATATTAGAAGATCTTATTATCCAAACTTTAAAAGAGTTTCTAGAAATACCACTAAGAGTGATTTGATTAAAGTTAATGAAAATATGCGTAAAGATTTAATATCTGAATTAACTTCATTAAACTTTTATATTGCATTGACATCTGATATTTAGGGTGTTAATTCTAAACAAGATTATTTAAGTGTAGTTGCACATTATTTAGATTCGAAATGGATAATGCAAAAAAGAATAATTGGTTTTCGAGTCATTGATAATAAACATACTGCTAAAATTATTAGAGATAGAATTTTAAATATTATTGAAGAGTATGGCATAGCGAATCGCATTATCTCTATCACTTTAGATAATGCTACCGCAAATACAAAGGCCATAAAATTACTTAGCAATTTGGTAAGTTCATATACTGGAGGATTCTTACTGCATCAACGTTGTGCATGTCACATCATCAACCTTATCATCAAATCAGGTATGGATGTTATAAGTGTATATATTGAAAATATTCGATCTGCTATTGCTTACATTCATGCTTCTAATCCACGCATTGCTGAATTTAAAAGATATTGTATAACTGAAAGATTAAAACCAAGAAAATTCCAAGTTGACATGCCTGTAAGGTGGAATTCCACTTATTTAATGTTGAAAAATGCATTACCATATAAAATTCCAATTACTATGTTTTACAATTCAAAAATAGGTTCATTAGTATAGAAAGATGAAGATTGGTTCATTTGTGAAAAATTTGTACAATTTTTAGACACTTTTCATTAAGCTATTGTTGTATTATCTGGTATTTATTATCCTACTTATCCAATTATTTTACGTCATATTTTTTTTATTGCTGAAATATTTTGTAAGGCAAGATGTGACTCTATATTTGAACCAATTATAACACGTATGCAAGAAGTATTTTTGAAATATTGGTTTCCAATTCCTTTATTATATTCATTTGCTTTTATTTTAGATCCTAGGGGTAAATTAAATGGTCTTTCTAATTTAATTAGCTATATTTCTACATGTTTTGAG
>JXTB01000072.1:85028-110523 GCA_002914805.1 Parasponia andersonii
TCAATAAAATTAAATTTCAATATTTCAAATTTATTTGTTTCATTATTTTTCTTAATATCCTATTTAATTATTATTAATTTTTTAACAATAGAAAATATATGTAGTTTATGTTGTCAACTTTTTTAAATGAAAATTCAAATAAAAAGTTTAAATTTAACAAATTAAAAAAAGTTGTTAAAAAAATCAAATAATAGAAAAAAAAAAACAGGCCTAGTACGGGCTAGCCGGGCCCGCCCCGGTTTTGGCCCGTCAAAAAGCCCGATGGGCCAACGGGCCCGGACCGGGCCATATTTTATTTTGACCGGGCCGGCCCGGCCCGCATTTTTGGACGGGCCAGCCCAGCCCAGCCCGATCACCCCCTAAAGCCCGTAATGGGCGGGCTGGGCCGGGTCGGCCCGCCCATTTTGCCACCTCTAGTTAATATATATTAATGAAACATATATCAGGTCAAAGTTAAGGAATTGCACTGGCAAGTTGTAGTTGAAGAGTTCTTGTTATTAGTTGATATTAATGATTCCATATGATTATATATAACCCTCCGATCGAGTTCGATTTTAAAAAAAAAATCAATTTTTTGTTAATGAATTGCGGTACAATTGCAATTTTAATACAAGATCGTACTAAAATAATCTCTAATAGTAAAGAATCAACCAAATTAACAATTTCTAACTACGAACTGAAGATATAGCACATGCACGAAATATAGATAATGTGCATACAATTAATACACAACGAAAGGGATATACACTAGACTTCCACAAAAGACATTCCTTCGACCCGTTAAATCACAATTTGGCATCAACATTCAATTGGTACAAAGATGAATTTTTTGTAAATTAAGAACGATATCTTTGACAAATTTTCAAATTTGGATATTCAAAACTTTAAATTTAGAAAAATATTGGAATTCATACAAAAACGTTAAACTCACAAGAAAAATCTAAAAGTATCACTTAAAAATCTAAATCTATGTTTTTTTTTTTTTAAAAAAAAAAAGGTGGACTTAACTAAAAACCATCACTTACTACAAATTTAAAAGAAAATAACACATACACTCTACCAATTAATACACAACGAAAGGGATATACACTAGACTTCCACAAAAGACATTCCTTCCACCCGTTAAATCACAATTTGGCATCAACATTCAATTGGTACAAAGATGAATTTTTTGTAAATTAAGAACGATATCTTTGACAAATTTTCAAATTTGGATATTCGAAACTTTAAATTTAGAAAAATATTGGAATTCATACAAAAACGTTAAACTCACAAGAAAAATCTAAAAGTATCACTTAAAAATCTAAATCTATGTTTTTTTTTTTTAAAAAAAAAAAGTGGACTTAACTAAAGACCATCACTTACTACAAATTTAAAAGAAAATAACACATACACTCTACCAAGGTTTGAACCACTGACCCCCTCAAACTCACACACACATTCTTCAAGTCTTTAACCAACTGAGCTGCCCAACTAGATCTATAATCTATAGTATAACATATACCTCTATATATATATGGAAAACTTATTAAAATAATGGGAAAAAAAAATCCTTGCCAGGAGAGATCTCCCTTTTTACCGGATTAATTAGAAATCTAGGGAAGTGAGTTATAAAAAGAATGAAGAGGAAATCTGTAGAGGAGGAAGAAGTCCCTTAAACCTAGATTCTTAATTAACAAATAGATTCTCATATTTATTTTTAAATTACTCCCTTGGTAAGATTTTTATTTCTTTCAAAACAAATCAAAAGAAGGAGATTTCTCTCTAACTTTCGACACTTTATCCCTCGCTTTATTTATAAGAAAGAAGAACAAAAATATTTTCAAACAAGAGTCTTAATTAGTCGCAAAAAATGTCGTTATCATTTAATTCTTTGTCCTTAGGAAAGAAGTTATTAAAATCTTCATAGTTAAAATTTTTTTAGTAAGAAAACACAGTTTATGATCTGACTACAAATCCAAAATTTATTATGACTACAAATACTTCTGGTAGCATTCAATTTCATTAACATAATATATAATGACTTTGTAAAACTAAAAATATGTTATGACTACTTGATCTTCGATAATATAGTCTTTCTCTGTATGGATCAGACATTAATTTTTTTAAAATGGATCATACATTGCTAGCTATTAAGTGCGAGTAATTATTTCGGTTACGAAATTACCTTGAATATCAAAGATAACACTACGTAGGTAAGGTAAATATTAAAAAAAAAATTGCTTAACTAAGTTTTTTCCCTTTTTATTGATTATGCTTTGAATTAATTCTTCATAATTGATATAGTATTAACATATTTTATAAATTTGTGACTGAATTTTAACTTTGGTGTGATTCCCGAAAGGGATGTTGGATTTCACCTGCAAAAGCTTTAAATATGGAAAAGGACAATTCATCAAGGAAAAAACGGCCTAATTATATTATTCTTTTCGAGTTGCGATATATTGCGGATCATAAATAATTAATTAAGTTTAGTTTGCATTGCAGTGGTCCTAGAAGCAACTTTTATTAAAGCTACATCAACTAGGTACTGGTCCTAGCCTGCAGCCAGAAGAAACGTTAAAAGAAAGTATATATTTTCTTCGACCATCAACTTTTGGATCAATCTATCCTTCGTCGCCTAGCAGCTTGCATGGTTTTGTCTGCATGTAAGCCGGTATATATGTAAATATAATAAATTATGCATATAACAAATCTACACATATGTCTATATATAAATTATATACGTGTATCCCTCTCAAGAGTGTTTTGATTATAAATTACGTGCACACTACAAGAAAAATGAACTATAGCGACCGTATCTATAAAGGCGATTTTTTGTCACCGTTATAGACTTACATGTATAGTAACGACACTAAATTTGTCGTCGCTATTAAATGTCAATTATAAAAAGTTGATCCAAAATGCTTTAACGACGACATATATTGTCGTTATAAGAAAAAGCTTAACAACGACACAAGATTGTCGTCGTTATAGAATATATGAAAAAATGTGCTCATATACAATAACTCACTCATGAAAAAATAGATATCTTTTGGGAAATTATGAAAATATCAAATCTTATAGCAATGATATTTGTCGCCATTATAGAATTTTTTAAATTTCAAACAAGAATTAATTAATATAAAAGTTTAAAAAATTATAGTTGTCGTCACTACAGATAAACTTGAAAATTTGGGTGGATAATTAGTGACTGCCAAAATTTGACCTCAAAAAAAAATTAAAATGGTGTTATCTCTCTCTTTCACCCCTCTCTCTCTCTTCCCTACCTATCAGTGATCGACCGCCTTCTCGTTCTCTCTCTCTCTCTCTCTCTCTATCTCTCCAGTAATGCTCTTTCTCTTCTCTCTCTCTTTCTCTCTCTCTCTCTCTCTTACTTAGTGTAGAGCGGCGCTACCACCATCCTCTGCCACCGTCCACCTCCACCAGCTCAACGACTACCTTGTTTTGTTTTTTAAATATTTATTTAGACTATTAAAAATAATTTTTTAAGTAATTATTTAGACTATTAAAAATAAGAATTAGATTATATTATTGTTAGATTTATGTATTTTTAATAATAAGTTAATTTTATATAATAGTTAAAAATAATGAGGTTAGATTATTATTAAAATGTGGTTATATTTATATATTAGTTAGAAATAATATGTTAGTTTATATTATTTAAATTGTGTAATATGATTTTGTTTTATTGAAATTATGGTATGGTTAGATAAACTTTGGATTTGTGATATGGTGAGATTATTTTGTTTTTAAGAATATTGTGAGATTTACTTGGATATATTAAATTATGTTGTTAGAGTATATTGTTTTATGACTAAATTGAATATGTAAGATTAATATTTGTGTGAAAATCATATGAAAAAATTATATTTGTAAGTAATTATATTTTTGGTTTATGTTGTGTATTTAAATTTAGATTTATGTTAAATTAGATTAGAAATAATAAAGTTAGACTAATAAGAACGTTATATTAGTGATTTAATTTAATGATAAATGATGAAATTAGATTAGAATGAATTTTGTAAATTAATTAGAAATATGATCTAATAATAAAAAATACGATCAAATGAATAAATAATAATAGGAATAATTAAATAAATTAATGATTTAATTTAATAAGATATAATAATACTCAAAATAAAAAAAGGTAATAATAACTATTTGATACTTGTATACAATAACTTATACATTTTAATTAATAATTAAATATTTAGTAAAAGATAATAAAATTAATAAATAAAGTTAGCAAAATGAGAAATTAAATAAAATTAGTAATTAATATTTGATAATTAGGACTTGAGTATAAGGTAATAATAAATAAAAAAAGAGTAAGATGAATTATATAATTAAATTCAAATAACTAATATATAATAATAGTTTTTAAAAAAACATCACCTCTTTTTTAAAATTAGCTAATAATAATAATAATACATGAAAATAAATAAGCATAAATAATAATAACAATCACACATAAAATAAATAAAAGGTAATAGTAAATATATTATCACAATAATAGTAATAATAATAATAATATGAAACTACATAAGCTTATATAATAATAATAATACATAAAATAAATAAAAGGTAATAATAACTATATTATCATAATAATAATAATAATAATACATAAAAATAAATAAACTATGACGATTAATATGAAAATGTTATTAATTATGTATTTTATGATAATATTTGTTACATTATTAATAAAAATAATTTTTTTATGAACATCATTTCTAAATGAATCATATTATATTTATACTATTCATCAACATTATTTAGTTATAACTATTGTTAGACTCACGTATCATGGAAGAGATGTAGGTGGAGACCTCTCACTAGGTCCATTTAAGATTTCTGCTCATGACAATCAGGTACAAGGAATATTTTTACTTTGTCTAAGCAATAAATAAAAATACATACATTTACTATTCATTTCATTTGATTGATTATTAATATTTTTTCGATCCTTTGTAGCACCGATCAGTGAGAGGAAATATTCAAAAAATAGATCTTTGAACTTGTAGGAGAAGCTCAATTCCTTGGAGTTCGGTCAACGACTTCCGATCTTATTTGATAAGACGGAAGTTACATGAAGAGCTGTTAAAGAGAATTAAAAGTATTTTTCTCATCTTATTGGGGTGCTCGTCAGGAAGAATACAGATTTTTTTCACAAGAGTTAGACAAAGGTTCCTATTAAACAGAAATTGAAAATAGAACCTGGTATCAAGGTAAGAATTTTTTGTATATTGTTATATCCTCATATTTTATTGAAAATATTTTTATTAAATACTTTGTTTTTTGGTTGTAGAAGTACTTCCAGTATAAAGATATTAGCGATGACAAGCTGTATTGGGTATCCCAAGACATTGACTGCACCGCTCAAGACATCTATAAGAACTGGAAGAATAAGCTCAGTGACCACTTCAAGCTCAATGGCAGAGATGAAAACAATCTTAACCTTCTCTGTATTGTTATTTTGTTCCTCTTTATATGACTCAGGAGGTTTAGAATAAGTGTGGATTATTTCAGCTCTGAGGAGTTCAAGGTTAGTATTTCATTTAATTACTCTTTTTCTATATTAATTTTATAACTATTACATTTTTAACTAATGACCTTAAAATATTAGGCTATGTCTAAGAGAAATACTAGTAATAAAGGACAGATAAAGTATGTTAGTAGGCAGAGGCTTAACTCTGCTATCACCAATATATATAATGTGATAATCTTCTCACAAATTGTTTCTTACTTTTATATTTTTTTTAATTGATTTTGTTTATCATGCACATGAAAATCCTAAGACGGGAGAGATACAATCGATTGCAGAGGACTACCGACAAAGATATATGGATCATGTGACTGGCATGTGGCCTTTTAAAGAGGTTGAGCAGAATTATATGAGTAATTTATACATTATTTGTATTCATTGATTGTCTACTAATTTTATCTTTTTACTAATTTTTTTCCAACTAATTTTAGCATAAGATGGTTAAGATTCGTACGACTAAGTTGTAGTCTCAAGTATCTTCATTTGCTTCTAGTTCTTTAACATGGTCTACATTACCTCATATTGATGAGATATTGATTGCTAACAAGGTGTTTAGTGTTAGGAGAGGAGTTGGTCCGAAGCTCAAGAGTGCTACTAGCAATTCTTCTACAGTAGCTTCTCAACCATAGGATCTTCTTGTGCCCGACTCCGAGTTGCAAAATTTTTCCATCAAATACAGAGTTATTTGGATACTGTCTATCAGGGTGAAGCAGTTCTCATAGCACAGCATAATGCAGAGAGGTAGTACTTCAACGAACAACTGCGTTACATATCTAGCACATTTGCGAGATTGGTTCTGGGATTCCATATGTCCATTCAACTACCTTTTGCTCCTGATATTCTTCTGATGCCCTTGCCACTTATATTGCCTCTGAGATTCCAATCTAAACTTGCTTCCCCAACTTTCGACACTCAAGACAACGTAGATCAGGATGAGGCTGACTTGGATAGCTAGCTAGATAGTTCAATTTTTTTTGTTGAATACTTTTATTAAAATTTCATTTTATGTGTCTTTTTATTATGGAAATATTTTAAATTTTATTTTAATTTAAAATTTTTACTTATATTTTATGTTTCAAATACTTTCAATTTATTTCTATTTTTATTTTTTATAATTTTATTCCTAATTTTAATAATTTAATTATATAAAAAAAAATTAAAACATCTATAGTAGTGCCATTGTCCTCGCTACTGGTCATCGCTATGAGTTTTTTAATTTAATTAGAGGAAAATTAAAATATCTATAATGATGACCATTTATTGGTCGTCGCTATAAATTTTTGAATTTACTTAGCGAGGATATTAATCGTCAGTATAATGATATTTAAATATATATATATATATAAATATAGTTTAAAAATAGATCTATACGTTGTCGCTATAGTAACAACAACTACCATTGTCGTTTTTTAGCTATCGTTTGATAACATTTTAGCGACGACTTAGTAGACTATTCTGATTATAAATTTTGTCATTGCAATAGAGGAGCTATATTGACAAATTTATACGGATGATGCATTAACAATGGCATTGTCATCATTGATCTATAGCGGTGACTTTCTAATCTATAATGACGACAATTGTCGTCACTATAGAGTCCTTTTCCTGTAGTCGCATATAAATCAATATTTACTAGGTATAATTGGTAACTATATCTACCAATTTAGTTTGGATGTCTGAGTTTTATTATATGCTTCTTCTCTTGTCAAGTATTATTTATTAAAGAGAAAGAATTGGTAACTATATACTATGATATATATCTAGTAGGTTATTTTTAACCTATCTACAAGTATTTTTTTTCAATCGTTGGATCATTATCTAACGGATTTCATTTAATACTCTTTCTCTCTCTACCTTTTATCATGAAAAGACGTACATGATAAATTTTAACTAGACAAAATAATACCTATAAATAGGTTAAAAAAAAAGTACTAGAGTGGTACCCATATATAGAGGGAACTAGTATAATAGGTATTTATTTTATTCACTATCGGAAGGTATATCAATTTTGACAGTTAGATTTCAATCTAACGATTACAAATATAAATTCTATTATTTAATTCACATTAGAACTTATTCTGATATAATTAATTATAAATCTAACGGTTAAAATTAATGTTCCTAGTGAGAATGAATAAAAATATATATTGTATTAACTCCCATATATATCATAAATGAAACTTAATTTTTTTTTTTTTATAAAAGAAACTTGTTTTCAAGGGGAAAATAAATGTTGATGAAACTATATCCTAATGATTCCGTCCAATTTTGAGCATCATCGTTAAAAAAATGTATTAATGATGTAAATTTTTAGTGACTTCTTATGTAAAATTACCTTACACTAAAATTTTAATAGATGCATTTGAGATTGTTTAGAAACAAGTATTAATGTTTTGAAAAGTCTGTGTACGTGAATAATTATATATATATAGGCACTAATTCAGTAGATTTTTTTTTACCTTCTACAAATATTATTTTGTCTAATTAAAAGTTATTATGTATGTCTTTTCGTGATAAAAGTAAAAGAAAAAATATATTAAATAATCGATATTTTATTATATTTTTTTCAACTACTTAAATTATAATCATCATTAAATAATAATCTAACGGCTCAAAAATATATCTGTAGTTAAAAAAAAATATTTATTAAATTAGTAACTTATAAAAAAAAGAAAATATTTATTGAATTAGTAACTTATATATATACTTATTGGATTAGATTAGGAATCTATATATATACACTCACACACGAAAGATTAACACTTACACGGCATCTTCCGTGTACGATAGTACCTCTTTCAGAGGGTGAATTCATAGTTGCATATGTAGCTCTCAAGCTAATAAATTAGTTTTAAGTCAAAAAAAGCCTTTCACTTCTTGCGCTCGATTTCAGAATTCAAAGTTGATCTTCTTCAATAGGTGATTTCATACAAAGATACTATCATAATTGATCTTAAATTTCCTATAAATTCAAAGTTGATCTTGAATTTGATCTTTTGATTGTTAATATTATTAAAAAAAAAAACCCTTTTTTCTCCTCATCTTTGTACTATTATGTCAACAATATTACTAATAAAAATCCTACCTAATTACCCAAGACCTCATAACAAATTTAAACTCCACGATATAAATTAGTTACCACAAGCATATAATATAGTTGTGTAGGTACACATTTATATACAGGTTACTTATAAGCCTCATATATATCTATAAATGCAAAATACGTGCATAATAAATTTGTTTTCGTTGGTGGGGGCACGATTTCTGTATATATACATCAACTAATATCATATATATATATTAAGTATCAATAACTATCGATGCATCAGCAATGATAAAAGAAATTTTGCAGCCCACGGGGAAAAATTAAAATTAGTCATGTCATGATCAGCTAACATATATATATATATATATATATATAAAGGTCCCCACATTAATTTCTCTGCTTGACCTTTTACTGGCCATCGATTTAATTACTTTGTCATATCGTAAATGTCGCACAACAATGTATATATGTTTTCTACATCCGGCCTAATCTTTAGACTAGAATATCTAATATACTAAGAACGTATTTTTTTTGAAATCTAAAAACCCTAGCCTCTCTCTCTCTATATGTATCTCCTCTCAACAAAAAAGTTAATGCCGGGCCATTTGGAGGCCGCCGAAGTTGGGGTCTTCCCTTCTGTTTCTTCGTTCTCCTCTCCTCACCTTCTTTTTTCTCCCTTTTTTGTATTTTTTTTCTTTTTTAGTTTTAATAAGTCTAGATTTAAATATGGTTTGTAATACCACCTTTTATATGAATTTTAGTCTAGTCCAGATCTTAAATCTGATATTTCTTCTTAGATTTAGATCTATTTAGTAGCCAATTTTCGTTTTGTTTCTTTTCAACGGGCATGAATCTCAATTAGTGCTAACTACATATAATTTACCAAGTCAAGAATGAGTCAGGTGTTGAAGGCAATAAATTACTAGTGGTCCTTATTATCTCTTTCTATTAAATAATTAAGGTAACCTACACATTTATTCTTAGTTGTATTTGTGATTTATTTTTCATCTTCTATTTTTGTGAAATTTGAAATTGTAATCCTTATACTTACATTGTAATTTGAAATTTTTTACTTCGACTAATGATATTCCCTTGAGAAACCCGGTTATATAAAAAAAATATATCTAATATATTCCATTCATATGCTATATCCACTGCATAGGATTGAGGCTTAGCCAGTACGTAAAATATTTATAGCAACAATTTATCTGCTTACTTATTTATCCGTTTATAAGGTAATAATATTAATATGTGCATATATATAAAGATTTATAAACAAGTGTGCTATATATGTTGTCACATGCAGTTCCTCGACTTTTACTAAGAAAGCAAAATACGCAGTGTACATATATAATGCCAAATGGGCACCAATCAGTAGAGCTTTTTTTTTTAATTTATGTATAGTTATTATTTTATCAAATTAAAATTTATCAAGTTTATACTAAAAAGTAAACAAAGAAAAGTATTAAATAATATATATTTCTTATTTTATTTTCTAACTACTTAAATTATGATAATCGTTAGATAATACGATCTAATGATTAAAAAATATATATCTACTAACTTATAGCTCATTGCGAAATATATGTATATATATCAATGAATCACATGGATTTATTAGTTTCATTACAAGTTGTAATAGTAATAAAATTACACGCATGAACCCAAGTTTATTTATTTAGATCAAATCAGTTTTACTTACATTAGTATTATTAACCTTCAATAACCTCTACTCTTTTTTTTTTTTTTGAAAGGTACAATAACCTAGATACATACATATATGTTACATTGATAATTACCATTAGTATCTCTACAGTAAAAAAAAAATAGAAACCGCATTATTTGATTTAAAAACATGTTATTACTCAAGATGTAATTAATAGACTTAATAAACTTTTAACTTACACCAATATATATTGGTGTAAGTTAAAAGTTTATTAAGTCTATTAATTACATCTTGAGTACTAACATGTGTCAGACAGTTTTTTAATTGGACTATAGATTAACATTTAACTTTTATAATTTACAAGTAATACATGCATACAAAACAGTCATGTTGCAATATTGATCAGGAGTTGTCCTTGGTAATTGAAAGACTCAATTGTCAGCGAGGAAAATGCTAATAAAGGATACATACATACATGTATATATATATATATACATATATAGCTTTGGTGACAACACATATGTTTGTTTCTACTTATTGATTAACATGTTTTCATATGTCTGGAGACTTACGCGGGTCGGTAATTTGAAACCTAAACAAACACAGTGCCATCGAGCCACAGTTGGCCCTAAATTAAATATGCATACGGATCTTTGCTTGCATGTTGGTTTTCAGGGTTATAAGTTATACGTACCCATTTGGGGGTCACAATATAATCTGGTCTAGAGCTAACGTACACGTCAGTTCTTGATCAAATCATGAAAGTGCTCTGTATTCTGACTGCGATAAAATAAAATCCACATAGGTGAATCATTCATTGGTAACAAGTGGTGGAATTCAATGTGCTGCTCGTGGTAGTCCTGCTAAATTAGACACTACTACATATAAGATCAACATATAAAATCTTTAAATTTTGTAAGGGTAATTAAGTAATTTTAATTCAAGAGTATTTTGGTAATTTAATATTTTCAGATTAATTAAATAAAAATCTGAAAATATTTTAAATTAAATTATTGTTGTTAAACCTAGACAAAATAAAGTCTAGATGCATTTGGGACAAAAGTAAAAAAAAAAATTACCAATCGGAGATAAAAATGTAATTAAGGAGGGACTAAAGTGAAAGAATCTTTTTAAAATTTGTGGCCAAAGTGCAATTTTAGAAACTTTTTCGGTCCAGTCAGGTAGTGACATATGTCCCACTACCAACAATTTCTAAAAATTGCATAAAAACCCACACATTTCTTCTTCTTCTTCTTCACGAAGGTCCCTGAAGCTACTCTCTGTTACTATTCACCGCCGCGCCACCAACCACCGCCTTGCCCGATGCGCCTACCCATGCTGACTAGAAGCTGTCGACGAACCAGTGCCGGTGTTGCCGCCGTGAGCCGCTGCTCCTTGCCAGAGAAAAGACCGCTCGAAGTCACTACCATCGAAACGGTTTTTCGCCCACCGTTTCTTCCTCTGACGTCCGATCAACTCGCCATCACCACTGTTGAACTCGTCTCGACGTTAGCTTTCATTTTCGACCACTCTCAACCTCTAACTTGGCTCCGGTGAGAAGTTGGTTACTCTAGTATTTTTATAATATTAAATTTTTGTGGTATTTTCTAATTATTTTGGAATTGAGTTATTTTGATCGAGAAAATTATACCACATGAAAGAGGAGATTAAAGCAAGAAATCTCATACTTTTGAAGTGTTGAAACGGTGACTGGAAGGTCGTTAACTATCGATATGAAAAAGTGGCATTTTTCTAATTATTTTCAAAATGTGGTAATTTTATATTTTTGGATTTTTGAGCCCATTTAATGCTTCGGACCTCGAAACTGAGTTCTGACTTCAGATTTGGACTCAGTGAGGTCAGCACATGAGTTTTAATATAAAATATCACCATTTTCTGAAGTAACACGAAAGTCGAGAAAATAACTCATGAATTTCACAATTTGCGTGTCATGGGCCGATTCTGCACCAGAACCCGTTTTCGACAAACTTAATGTTCAACCCAACATTTTTAGGTATTCAGAATTCAATGGTGACCTCATTTTCTCAATCTGAGACTCTGTTTGGAAATTCACTTTTTCAAGTGAACATGTCGGAATCAAAACGACCGTCTGAACAACTAGCTGATCAAAAGATGACTTTTCTAGCGTCGCTAACTCAGCATAATTACTATTTCAAGGTAGGGGATTCAATTTTCTTGTTTTCTATTATTTTTCATTAAAATTAGAATTTATTCTGAAAAATGAAATTTCGTGATTTTATTAAATTAAATTATTTGAATAATTATTTTAATGAACTGTGAACTTGTGAAACATTGTGAATTGCTCTAGATATTCTATATATAATTTTTTACTAGTTTTAATCTTGGGATTTGGTTAAATATTAGGAACAATATTTTTGGATTTTTAAGTACAAAATGGATTTGTATTTAAAAATCAGAGTATGTCTAGAATGTTAAACCACTGCATGGTTGTTTGATACTTTATATATTGCACATTTCATATGAGCATGCATGAGAGTCATCTTAGACGTCAAGGTATTGAAATAGGCAAACTAGTACACTTACTTTCGGTGAGAGCCCATAAGCCCCCGCAAGGTTTATGTTCTGACTATCTCCACTCAGTAGGTATAAGCATTCAGTGCCCCTTCGGCTCGGTAAGATTAGACACACGGGTGTCTCCGGTTTCCAAAGATAGATGTCAAGTAGAGAGCAGGGAGCACTCAATATATATAGTATGAGTTGCTCTAGTCGTGATGAAATGGTGAGAGCTCATGTGAGGTGTTAATTTATGTGAGGTACAGTTATACTTGTTTGTTAGGATTTTCTATGTGTTTTAACCTAGATACCTAGTTTGGTATTAGCATGGTTTTCTATAATATTTTGAAAGCTTAATATTTATAAAAATACTTTCTAGTATTACTAACTATACAGATGTTTTGAGACTCATAAAAGAACTTTCCCAAAAAGAGAAATTAGGTAACCTACTAGGCATTTTATGCTCACCCCTTATTTTCTCCACAGGTGGTGTCTAGTGTGATATTAATGACTAACAAGCGGATTAAGAAGTTATCTTTTATTCGTAGTTCGTGACTTAGTAATGCTAGAGGTGCGGATTTAAGACTTGTGTGTAAGTCTTATTATATAAATGGATTATGCTACTTAAATATGTCTGTAAAATATATATGTCACATTAGTTTGATATTGTGGTGTGAATGGTGATGCTCGATTAATTATTTGAATTTGATTCTTCTAAATTATTCAGTCTATGTTTATTGATGACTATGAATTATGGAGTAGACTCACTAGTTGGAATTTCAAATATTTTATTTTGTCGTGTCGTTTTAAAAATTCAAAACTCTTAAAATCTTTTTCTTTATCTAAATTAAAAAATTTCTAATTCTAGTAAAATTTCCTTTATGTTACTGTCCCAGGGTTTGGATCGTGATAAAGTATGTAACTATCATCAACGAAAATTTGACATATGTTTATTCTAATTAGGATGAATAGCATGGCCCACTAATTGAATTGTTTTATTTATTGTGTTTTTTTTTTGTGGGGATTTGATATATACATATAATTGCAAGATATATGTACAATCATGTGACCTAATATTCTTTTTTGGAGAAGAAACATAAATTTTTGAAGAATTCAAATAAGCAAGTACATGAAGTGATGAAATAAAAATCGAGCAAGACAACACCCAAACTTGATCACCTAAAGTACTTGCTACAAAATTAGTTAAAACTTGGGCTATTTTGTTTCTATATCTTGAATTAAAGTGACAAGAACCAGCATTAGCCACATTCAGTATTATCTAGTTCGATACACTATATATGTAATCAGAAGAGCAGCATCCACCAAAGCATGTCTAATATTAATCGGTCCTAGAAACATGTGGGAGCACAAACCACGTGCCAAGTATGAGATCGATGTCCATTCTCATTGTTACGGATATTAACTTAAAAGAGTGATTTGGGGAAAGCTATCCTATGTGCCCTTGTTAATGGTTAGATACGCGAAGTCAACTATGTAGGGAAAAATGGGCCAATGAGTACTTTTAAGCCGAATATAGTAAAATGTTACGTGTCATGACTCATGAGACTCATAACCCACACCTACCAAGAAGCTCATAATTATTAGTGGGGTGCGTATACGAAAACTTGGGTACCCCTCCCCTTGCAAGGTGCTTTTAAATGAGAGAATTGGGGCCATGCGTTAGGTTGGTTCTTAAATAAGATCAGTTCTACCCCATGGATTTGTACCACATTGGTTTTTGTCATCGGCATGCATGCAAAGATGCAATATTGTTTAGTATGTTTTATGATTTATGTCAATATTACAAAGAAATCTTAAGCCCTAGTAATTCTTTCTTTAACACAAGATTTCCTCCGAAGAAATAAGGAGGAGAAGAAAAAAGCACAAATTTCTTTTGTGGTTCTTCTGTCTATAATTTCATTAGCAGAGAGAACTATATTTATCGATCATTATTTTTTCTTAAATTCTTATATTTGAATATGTCTCTCCTTTATTTATAAGTGTGTTAAGTTTAGATATACACGTCTGAGTATATAAATTTTTTTCTTAAATTCTTATATTTGAATATGTCTCTCCTTTATTCGTAAGTGTGTTAAGTTTAGATATACACGTCTGAGTATATAAATTTTTGAGTTATATATTTGTCTATTTTTAAATTTAGATGTCTAATTCATATATTGAATTGGACTATATCATCTTCAATGATTAAGATTCTTTTGCGTTATTTATTTGGTGCTACTTGTCGTGATTTGACAAAACATATACGTTCTTTAATTAATTTGTTATTAAATTAATCGTTCAATTTTAAATTATTGATGAGATTACCCTTATAATTAATTTGTCAAAACAAAAGAATATTTGTTAAATTCTAATTTTAAAATGATGCGTCTATTTGTATGACCTTTAATGGAGTATATATATGATTATTTTTTTTAAATCGGATTTAACTAATGATCACTACTTATTAAAAAATAAAGAAAAATAACTCATACATATATGATTACTAAAATTTGAACTTTTAACTTTCTAAAATTCACACATATTTTTCAAAATCAACTAACTAGCCTTAATTAGGGTTATATATATGATTGTTTGTTGCACATGCATATATTCCCGTAGCAATATTTTTTATTGGTATTTTATGTCTATATTCTAGCAATATTTTTTATTGGTATTTTATGTCTATATTCTTGGAGATGTAAATATAGTAATACATTGATGCGATCATATAACTTAAAAGCTATACATATAAATATATATGTATATATCTAACTTGTAGAAATATATGGACATATCTTACTTGTATAAAAGTGGTAGGAAACCTAATAATTGCTTCTATGGAAACTTGTCCCTCCCTTTTGGAATACATGGATGACAGCCTACAGGGTAAAACACTTGGACGGCTTTTATTTATATATATATATATATATATATATATATATATATATATATATATTTATTGCCAATCCTATGTATTTTTTTTAATTGCTTCTATGGAAACTTGTCTCTCCCTTTTGGAATACATGGATGACAGCCTACTGGGTAAAACACTTGGACGGCTGGATATATATATATAGGTTGCCAATTGATAAGTTTTTTTTTTTTAACCGTCGGAGATTGTGATTCAATAGTTATAATAAATAGTTATAATAAAGTATATAAAAAGACGTATATTATTAATATTTTTTTTTATTATTTTTTATAATAAAAAAATATATATACTAAATTTTTATTAGCCAAATTAATATCTATGTATAGGTAAAAAAAAAAATAGATTGGTGCCCATATATATATTGTTGCGTGATTTTCTATATAAAATCTCGGCTTCTTCGGTGATATGGGTTTGCAATTTTGATTCGAAGCTTTAGTTGAACCATCAACATCTATTAATAGACTTATATTGCTATGCCCAATCAAATCAAACCAATGTGTTCCCCAAATTTATGACCAATAATAAAAGTCATGTTTTCCAAAATGGCCCACATCTTCATTTTATAGGACAGACCTGAGGAATTTCTTTTATGTTATGGAGGGTGAAATGTGTAGTTCAGAATCGGTGAAGAAGTCTAATAATCACCATTATAGAACCACTACCCTAGTCTCTTTGTCGAGCTTGACGTGGTCCATTTTATGTATAGGAACTTGGAAGTCTAATTATAAATATATTTTATTTGATTCGTCACCCCCAGCCCCCTTAGTGGGCTCAACTTTCTTGTATCAATTGTGTTATTTGTATACACTTTAACTATGACTACATGGATGGCACGATCATTTAAGGAATGTACTGAGTCTACTTACTCAATTTTTATAAAAAATCAGAAATTGTGATAGGCATTGTCCTTTCTTCACACCCCTTGTCGAAAAATGTCTTTTGACTTTTATCTCTTATTAGACTCTCGAATTAATAGATTGGTATGAGACTTGTATATTGATAATTTTGGTGGAAGGGCATATTAGTAATTTAATCTAAATCAGACACCATAAATGAACGGAACAAAAGCAACAAGACAAACATTTTTTTTTCTCGTGTATTTACAAGAAATGTCTGTTTCATCATCCTATTTTAAAAAGGGCCTTATAAAAAAAAAGAATCAAATTTTGGGCACAATTTAAGTAAATGTCTCTTTGTTAAATATTTTAGCAAAATATCCAGTATATATGTTTATATATCAAATATAAAATTTTACATACTAAGTATAAAAAATTATATACTAAGTACATTTTAGTATAATAACTAAAATTAATCGATAAACATATCTACTAAGTATAATATATATATATATATATATATATATAAAGGTCCCCACATTAATTTCTCTGCTTGACCTTTTACTGGCCATCGATTTAATTACTTTGTCATATCGTANATATATATATATACCTGGATATTTAGCTATAAAATTTAAAAAATAGACATTTGCTTAATCAAATTTAAAATATTGGTCATCTACCTAAATTTTTCTTTAAGAAATGCCCGCTCTTTTGAACTATTTAATAAATGTCTCTTTTGGTTATACTTTTTTGCAAAATAACTGCTTTTTTAGTAGATCATGTTTAGTGTATCAATTAATATGTATTAGTCTCCGAACTTCATATCAATATTGTTTATTAGTGTATTGATTTCGTATTAGTATATCAATTATTGTGCGTTAGTATATCAATTTCATTTTAAGTTTATCAATATAATTTTTTTACTAAATTAAACTGAAATAAATATTCAAAAACTAATTTATTTTAGTCTTTTTTTTTTCAATTAACTCGGCCATTATGTAATTTTTTTTGATAAATTCAGTTATTTTTCCGAAATGTTTGAAGAATGACAATTTCTTAAACTTGAACCTGAAATAGTAAAATTTGGCCATATGGCTAGGCAGCCCTCTTTTTCGTTTACAAGAGAACAATTGGTCGTCTGCGAAAAAACCCCAAATATATGGGCTTCTTACAAAAAATAAGGCCCAAACAACCCAGGACGGGCAAACTTATAGAATAATCCCGGATTTATTTAGAAAATGACATTTTCTTAAAGATTATTTATACAAATAACACTTCCAAATAGATTAAGAAAAATGTCATATTTTTCTTAAAATTACTATTTTTCAAAAGTACTCAAGATAACTAAACTCGTGACCTCAATTAGTTAACTAATGAATCTGAAAAAAAAAAAAGTAATATTTTTTAAAATATTTTCAAAAGTCGTAAATTTCTAAATAAATTTTAAATTTTTTTTAATTTTTTGAAACTTTACCATATAAATTAAAATTTCACCAAATATTAGGAAAATTTGAATTTATATGGTAAATTTTTAAATAAAATTTAAAAATCCCAGATTTTAAAATATTTTTCAAGATTATGGAATTATTTGGAAAAATATCAAAAATATTTAGATAAATATCATTTTTTACTGATTGAACTAATTGATGAGGTACTAAAGTAATTGGTCAAGTTACTTAAAATAATAAAACTAGTTATCTTAAGTAATTCTTGGCTACCTAAGTAACTTAATTAATTAGCCCGAGTACTTAAAAAATACCAAATTTTAGAAAATGGTAGTTTTCTATATATTTTAGAAAGTGGTATGTTTCTAAATAAATGTGAGATTTTTCAGATATTCTAGCTCATATAGAATTTTTCAATTTTTTAGATCATGAGCCTGATTTTTATAAGAAGCCCCCAAATATATGGAATAGTATATAGAGTATTTATAAGAATGACTTTTTTTCGAATCAACTTGAAAATGGCTACTTTTACGCCTATTTAATAAATGACCATTTTATAATTTTATTTTGATGGTTGTTTTTTAATTGATCCATTTTTTATAAAGTAAATCAATTTTTATAAATTATATTAATTTTTTAAAACATAAATCAATTTTCAAAAAATAGATCAATATATTTGATATACTAAATATGAAAAGCAACCATTTTTCAAATAATTTAAAAATTCGGTTATTGTTAAACAGTGTTGGAAAAAATCGTTACAAACTATGACATAAAATTCGGCCATTGGCTAAAGCACCCTCGTAAACGATCGTAGGATTGGCCTTGATTTTGTTGGACTCACTTAGTTATGGGCCCGATATTGTTGGGCTTGATCCCATACAACTTAAGGAAATTAGGTTGCATGGCATTTCAAGGGACTAAGTTTGAGAATATTGGGCGCCAAAGAATTGCAAATTTATGGTAGGTTTAGTTTTTTTTAGATCAGGTACCCTATTTTTCAGAAAAATACTGCTTTTAAAAAAATTTAGAACAATGTTATTTTTTAAAATAATAATTGGTAATCAGTTTTTGAGCATCAATAACTAGTAACCAAATGTATTTATAACTAATATATCACTAATAGTCGCTAATAGTTGGTAATCGGTAATCGGTAACTAACTTTGGACCTGATATTGATGGGTTTGCTCCCATACAACTTAAGGAAATTAGGTTGCATGGCATTTCAAGGGACTAAGTTTGAGAATATTATGCGCCATTTTAGAAAAGAACTGCAAATTTATGGTATGGTTCAGTTTTTTTTATATCAGGTACCTTATTTTTTTATAAAAATACTATTTTTTAAACAAATTTAGAACAATATTATTTTTTAAAATAGTAATTAGCAACCAGTTTTCAAGCACTCATAATTAGTAACCAAAAATATTTATAACTGGTATATCACTGATAACTAATAACCAATAACTAGCTTTTAAATACCAGAAATTAGTAACCATTTTTAAAATGATATTTTGTTATAAACTTTTTAAAAAGGAGTATTTTTCTAAAAAGAATTGACCCATCATATTTTTTTTTCCAGGTAAAAGTGTTAGAAACACGTTAAATTTTCACTTTTAGCAGTTTCTTTCACTTTCTTGTTTTAAGTCAATTTTTTTTGTTAACTAAGTTTTATCTATTAATTGGAGGGACATTTTAGTACAAAACGACTATATATATATATATATATTTACTTAGAATTTTAGAACTGCTATTTTTAAAAGAACCCTCCCTAACTTATCAGTTTTCACTTTTTACTCATCTAAGCCAACTAAATTTACAATGGGGATTTTATCGAAATGGTTATTCTTTAACAATTCTAGTTTTTAGATTGTCTCTGGTTTTTTTTTTTTTTTAACAGGAAAAATGGCCAAGTATATCAATTTCAATGTATGTACACCAATTATATTGTATCGAATGTACTCACTATAAAAACTTATATACGTTAGTGTATCAAAATGATATACTCTTTTTTTTTTAAGGAAAAATGATATCCTCATATTATTAGTATAAAAAGTAATATAATTAGTGTACAATTGATGTACTAATATTTGATACACGACACGTGAAAAGTTGAAAACCTATATAAACGACATTTAGCTATAAGAAAATAGATATTCATAAAAACGAAGTGTAAAAAATGGACATTTTCTATAACGCGATGATATTTCATTTTAATATTTGCTATACTCACTTATTATAAATGCCCCTCCAATACAATGCTATTTAGTTAGGCTAATACAATAATTTAGCATATCGATAGCATAAAACTCTTCCTATAATAATATACTATTTGTGACAAACTTAACATATATTATACTAGTTCTAAAACACAACATCAAGTATGTTTCGCATGATTTTATAGTTTTAAAATATTAAATATACTTTCCAATGCTTCATAAATTTTGTACACACTTTTCAGGACTCAATCACTACATTTTTTTATACTCAACAAATGACAAAAATTTACTTATTTACTACTAAACAATATAAGTTTAAAAATATCATTATAAATTGAAATAAAAATTTTAAATTGGTGCAAAATTTTTTGATATTTTTTGTATTAAATATTACACTGGCATTTGCATTAGAGATGGTTTAATACCCTAGTATTTTGTTAATTATTTAGGAAAGAATTTAGGTGAATGACTAATATTTTAAATTTAATTAAATAGATGTCCACTTTTTAAATTTTATAGCTAAATGTCCAAATACATATATTTTTAAACTTGGTAAAAATTTTATCTATCAATTTCAATTACTATATATAAAATTTAATGCTTGATATATTATATTTTACACTTAGTTTATAAATATATATACTAAACATTTTGCTATAATATTTGAAAAAATAAATATTTACTTAAATTAGGCCTAAAATTTGATTATTTTGCCATAAGACCCTAATTTCGGCTCAGAATGGGCCTAATTTCCTTCCACGCCATTGAGAAGCTTCTCCAATCTTTGCTTCACTTCTCACCCACTTTGTTTCTCTATTCGATGCCCAAGATCTAGTTAGCCCAAACTTTTTTAGGTTTTTAACACTTTTATTACCTACAAAAACAAAATAGAATTACAAAAATACTCTAATTCTCGTACAACTTTTATAAAAAAATATCACTTTTTTAAAACATTTTTAGAAAAATAGTATTTTTAAAATGGTTATTGGTCACCAATATCTGAAAACTAGTTATCAGTACATTTAGTTACTAGTTATCAATGCTTGAAAACTGATTGTCAGTTTCTAATTACTATTTAAAATGATATTTTTCAAATAGTTTTTTAAAATGGTATTTTTCTAATAAAAGCCATTCTGGTCTAAAAAAAATATAGACCATCATATTTTTCTAATTTTTTCTAATACTGTCTTGCACGGCCTAATTTTTACAATTTTTTTTGGGTTAAGTAAATAATTACCACTTTTTTTCAAATGCTTAACTAAATTTACCACTACTATTAGATTCTACCACTTTTGGTAGGGAATTAGTTAGATATTCATCAAGAATTCATCAAGAATCTATCAAAATTACTACTGACGTCAAAAATCTATTAAGAATCTATCAAGATCGTTAAGAATTTATCAAAAATTAATATTAAAAAAGTGGTATAGTAATAGATTTAATTAATGAGGAAAAAAAATAGTATTCACCTAATTGTTTTTTTTTGGAGTTATGGGCTCATCATTCTTGTTTGGGTTGCAAAATCCTTCTAAAATATGTTAGTACGAGCTTACTAGAAGAGTAAACTACAAATAAATACCATGAAGTTTTGCTTTTCTATAATTTAAAAACCATATGTTTTAGTTTCCACAAATATATATATATATATATATATCTTTACATTTTAAAATTAAAAAAATGCATACTCTATATCCATATTTTGTAAATTTATGTTAGTCTAAATGATTTTTTTGTAAATATTTTAACTATTTGGAAACAAGAATAACATAACTTGTTCTTTCAAAAAAAAAAAAAAAAAGAATAACATAACCTGAGCATAGATTCATAATTTTTGAGAGAATAAATTTGTCAAAATATAGACAGAGAGTATAAATATTTTGAATTTCAAAATGTGAAGATAATTTTTTTGTAGAAATCAAAATATAGAATTTAAATAGTAAAAGCCCATACTTCAAGGGGTTTTTCTACGGTTAACCCTTTCAAGAATGCCCAATTTTTTGGGATCCTTTTCAGCACATATCCTTTTTTGTTAATGTGCATGTATGTCTTTTCCTTTTTAATCAATACTTTTTTATTTCAATCTTTTTGATATATATATATATATATATATACGCACTAATTCAGTAGCTATTTTTTATTTTTTTACTTATACATAGATATCGTTTTAGTTAATAAAAATTTATTATGTATATTTTTTTATAATAAAAAGTAAGAGAGAAAAATAGTAATAATAATGTACGTCTTTTCATATATCTTATTGTAGTCGTTAGATTACTATTAGATGATGATCCGACAGCTAAAAAAAAATCTACATATAAGCAAACAAAATATCTATTAGATAACCTCTATATATATATATATATATGGGAAGCTATATTAGCACCACTAATTGATATAAATGCACCCATAATCTAAAGTAACACCATTCAAAAATTAGAAAAATTGCATTATTATTATTATTATTATTATAAGTACCCAGTGTCATCCAAAAAATTGATCTAAGTATCTATTAATGTTATTTACTTATTAATTTTAGCACTCCACATTGACATAAAACCACCTGAATCACAAATAATCGTCAAATTCATCCCTAACAACAAAGCTTTTGTGTTCACCGCTGCTATTATTCCTCGCCAACGTCCTACTTCCTCACCAGTTGTTCACTTGACGGTTATTTTTTTGATAGAATTTTGAGGATTTCTTTGGTAATCAAAAAGAAGATTTTCTTAGGGTTTGGAAAATTCTTTTTGGGGGGTTCTTGCTAAGATTCCAATGCTTAGCATGAAGAATGGTGACTCCGCGGTGCGTACACAGTGAATATTATTGTAAAAGTTGGAACAGGAGTGGTCGAAACATAGGGAAGATCATGGAGTGAAACTTTTCTCATGGTGGTGCTTTGGAATAAGATAGGAGAAGTTGGTGAGGTTGAGAATAAAGTTGAGCAGAGCTCCAAACAGATTGGTCAAAGGCGGAATAGTTTTGTTGTCTAATAATAATAATGTTCGTCCAAGGTGCTTCTAGTTACTAGGGCTATCATTTCTTCACCAAAATTGTAGACAATATTGCAATTTTAATTTTATTTTGTTTTTATAAACGCCCATAGATAAAAAGTATATATATATATATATATATAATATATCCAAAGAATTTTTAGTAAGAATTAGAGATAGGAGGTTTATGGAGAAAATGTAGGGTTTCTAATTTTTAGTTGTAATATAACGGAGTATGATTATTAAAAGTGAATTGTCAATAATTAGTTGAAAGGGTATTTAGTTGTATATTTTCGTTTTTTTTACTTAAGAACATATATGTAATAAAAAAAATTAGAAAAAAAAAAGTCATTTTATATCACTTGGACGTACAAATATAGCAATATATATATAAGTAACTAGTACAATAAGAATTTTTTTAATTCCTTATCAATAGTAAATTTAATTTTGACCGTTATATTTCAATGTAATGATTATAAAAATAAATGTTATCATTCAACTCATACTTAAATTCGTTGTAATATATTCAATTGTACCTATTAGATTGAGATTTAAAAGTCACAATTGACTTTCCTATGGATAAAGAATAACAAATATTCTTATTGTATTTGTTTCCTTTATAGTAATATATATATAAATGGAATAAACTTAGTTTGTGTGCATTTTATTCTAGCTGCTTACTATTTGTTTATCATACTTTGTTGTCTTCATTAGACCACAGTGTAAATATAACCTTTTGGGCTAGACCCATATGTTCAATGGTGAGTGCACGAAAATAACAGGATATTTCACATTCTTTTAAAAAAAAAATATATATATATATATATATATATATATATATATAATATATCACTATACTCTTTTAGATCAAATTTTTTAAACTTTTTTTTAACTAATATTTACAAAAATATTACTAAAACAACAATGTATGTTGTTTATTCACGAGTATGTGCCTGAGCCATGTACTATCGATACTAGTATATGAATATATGCTTTTACATTGAAACGAATTCTAATGTGAATTGAATAATGTCATTTACTTTCATAGTCGTTTGATTGAAATTTAATAGTTAAAATTAAATTCTCAAATTAAAAAAATCTCTACCTTCCTAGTCCCTACTATAAATATAGTATCCTTTTGATTAACTTCCTCTTATCTCCTTACTTAAGCTAAGAAATCAATTAAAAAAGCATAGAAGCAATATTAACACTTAAAATGCATACATTGCAGTTATCACAACCTAAATAATCTTGTCTTTTTCCAACACTGACTTGTTCATCAATCGACAATTTTTTAAAGAAATCTCATGAATTTTTTTTCTTTTTTTTCTTTTTTTTTTTGAGGTGAATCTTATTAGTAAGACTGATATTGACAAGGTATAAGCGTTTATCATGGTATAATCTGAATACCTATACTTAGAGCTTAGAAGTTAATTTTAAGCATATTTAGATGAAATTTCATAAGTTCTTTTTCTATTTAAAAGACTTTTTTTAATGAAACATAAACCCACTAATTTTTTTAGGAAGATATTTTAATACTTTTTTTTCTCAAAGTAAAAATCATCTCAAACAAATCTATAACATAAAGAATATATTTTATATATATAATAAAATAATTATCAATCTAGTAGGTATTTTTTTTATTACCTATCTATAGATATTTGTTTTTAGCCGTTAGATCATTTGATCTAACGACTATTATAATTTAAGTAGTTCAAAAAAATAAAAAATAAATATTCATTATTTAATATTTTTTTTTCTCTTTTTATCATGAAAAGACGTCCATGATCAATTTTAATTAATCAAAATAGTACATATCTATAGGTAAAAAAAATACCTATTAGATTAGTGCTTAGATGTGCTCCAAAGAGGGAATTAAATTGCAATGAAATATGTTGTGACTTATAAAAATTCATATAATAACAAAAATTTACTTTTTATGCGACAAAAACTTTTTACCACGTATTTTTTAGTCAAAATGTATCGATAATGACACTTTTCAATCATGAATTTACAATTTCAGTAATAAATTGTGTCGCAAATAAAAGTAAAAATTTTTTTGAAGTGTATCTAATGAATTATTACGGATTACAGATATGTTCTGATAAAAAACAACAAAAGAAAATGCACGAAAGACAGTTGCTCTCTTTTATCCATATTGTTCGTTATCATGCTGCTCCGGAGAGAGAGATTTATAGTGGTTCGGCCCCGAAAAAGATGAGCCTACGTCCACTGTTTTCTCACTATATTGATGAATATTCAAGGGTACAATACT
>JXTB01000072.1:112969-123472 GCA_002914805.1 Parasponia andersonii
TACGTCCACTGTTTTCTCACTATATTGATGAATATTCAAGGGTACAATACTCGAAAGCTATCGAAGAATGCTCAAGACTTAGACTACCCAAAGTTTGGAATACCCTAAGCGTGTATTTGCTCTGGCTTCTATTTTCTGTGACTTGTTTCTGCCCAGATTTTGTGATGATCTCTTCGGAACATAGAGCCCCCTTTATATAGATTGTAGTGACCTTATCCCCCTAGGTTCCTTATGTCTCTAGGATCCTAATTGAATAAACGGGTAATTATACAATTGGGTAACATAAAACTGGATAATTATCCAATTAAGTGATTGGATAATTACTCAAAACGGATAACTAGTTAATCGCAAATAGGAGTCTTCAGTTTCCCATTCCTTGTAGGCTTCTTCCACAGCATTTACTTGCTTACCTCTTCTTGTAGGTTTCCTTTATTGTATTTGCGTGTTTCCCTCTTCTTATAGGTTTCCTGTTTGTTAAGGCAAACTATACAGAGAAGGTCGCACAAAACCTGTGGAAGCGGTCGCATATAACCATCACGGGAGTGGTCGCATACATCATTCTCAGAGGAGGTCGCATATAACACTTATGCGACCTTATGATTTTAGACCGCACAACAACCACTAACATAATTTGTCCCTCAATTGATAAAGTCTTATTTGGGTCCATAAACTTTAGAATTTATTCTTTTAGTCATTGAACTTTAAAAATTGTTCTCTTTTATCCCGTTTTAATTTTTCATTTAAAACAATTTAACTGAAAAGGAACTAAAACAAAAAATTTTTAAAAGTTAAATGGAACAATAGTAAACTTAACTTTTGTAGGTAATTACTATTTTGTCCTTAAATTTAATAAAGCAAGTGTCTAGGGACTAACAGATAACAATTTTAAAAGTATTAGAGGAAAAAATGAGACTTTTTCAATAGTTAAGAGACCAATTCAACCCTTTACTTTTAACATAACTATAGTGACACTCCTTACAACGGAAGTATTTACAGTGACACCTCCTATCAAATTACTTGTTCAATTTTGGTCTGTATACCAATTTATGTCCCCCGCAACATGTATGAACATTTAAAATTTGAAATTATCTAATAATAATTTTTTAATATTTAATTTTTAATTACATTTATAATTGGTTGAACTGAATTAGCATATGGATAAATAATTCGAAGGGTGACTTTATAACCACCCATTTGTCTAGTCTCCTCACGCTAATTTGATATCACTTTCTAGATTAAAAATTAAATATATAATCCTAGTTCTTATTCCTTAATTCCTTAATTAATCTTCATGTTGTTTATCTGTTCTTTTCTCACCCATCCCTCTGTTCTTCTTCTTTATTTTTTATTTCTAGGCCCCATTCAACCAAACAAATCTATGAGTTCTTTGATCTCCCATAAAAGAATCGGTGATAATTTTTGACAACTTTATAGTAATTAGGGATTGTGATGCAGAGTGCAAGGGTTTGGAGTTTATGGAGTTGTGGGATCGGCGCAAAGGCCTATAGCTCGAGTTTTCGGGCTTTCTCGTAGTTTTGAGGGTCCTTCGGAAGTGTAGGATTTTGGTGATTTTTGGGCTAAATTCACATGGAAACGGCTCAATTTTGGCCAAATTCCATTGTTTAGGTCATCAAATTCGCACTTTTACTATTTTAGGAAATAATTGTTTTTAATAACTTTTTATAGGAGTTTCAGAATTGCGTCCCATTTGTGAGATTTGCGATCCTGGAAGCTTCTAGTTTTTTATTTTTGAATTATCTTAAAATTTTCCTTTTTTAGATAAATTTATTATTTTTAGGATTTTAATATTTTCTCCTAGGTTTCCACTTTATAAATTGTAAGCCTTCAAGTCCATCAAGGGAAATTAGCTTTAATAAAATTTTCGGAGTTTTCTCAATTTTACTTTTAAATTTTCGGTATTCTGCTGAATTAGTGAATCTTTAATACTTATTATTCTTGTATTCATGTGCAAATTAATAGATTAATGGAAGATTACTTTCAATTTTCTATGTGGATATTTTTTTATAGACACTTTTGTTATATTAAATTGTAATTTATCGTCTCATATATAGGATAATGCTAAGCATTCCAAAACATGTTTAACATTAATATATGTAGTATATGAGTAGTCATTATTCAATTGGTGTATTAGAACTTATTATAAATAGAAGTAATAGAGTAATCAAATTCACCAATTGAATACTGACAACTCATATCAACTCATATGCTACATGTGTTGGTATTAAAATTTGGTAAAAGTATTTTCCTTTATTCTAAAGAAAGAAGAACTCCTTGATATATAAGGTTGAAGAGCATGTGTATATATATATTACAAGAAAGAAGACCTTCGCCGATGCATTTTTGCGTCGGTGAAAGTCTTGAAATGCGTCGGCAAAAGTGATTTGACTTTTACCGAGGTATTTTATTGTCAGTAATCGTCATCAGCAAAAAATCATCGCTAAAAGTCACTTTCCGATGAAAATTGAAAGTCGTTGGCAAAAATCATATTCATCGACACGTGTTTAGCTTTTTCTAAATTAAAAAAATAAATAAAAAAAAATTTTCTGACGTAAAAACACATCAGCAAAAGTATTTTTCAAAATTTGGAAAAAAATCAAAATACATTTTCCGACGACAAAATGTGTCAGTGAAGGTGTTTTCAAGAATTTTAAAAAAACTTTTACCGACGCATTTTTAAGTCGGCAAAATTTTTAATTATTAAAAAAATTAATTATTTAACTAATTATTAATTAATAATTAAATAAATAGATAATTTCTTTAATTAATATAAAAAAATCAAAATGAGATAAATTAATAATACAAATTTTATTAAATAAAGAAAATGTATAAACTGCTTCTAAAATTACAACATAGGAAAAAAAAATGTCTACATTATCTGTGTTGGAGGAGGTGGCATCTCGATGCCGAGTTTTGTAATCAAGATTTGAAGCATCCAGTTTTGCTCATTGAGTTGCCGCTGAGTCTCCTTGAACCGGCGTTGGTTCTCTGCTTCCTTCTTGGCCATCTGCCGCTGAGTCTCATCGATCCGTCGTGTATGCTCTGCATCCTTCTCAGCCAGTTATTGCTTTAAGGTGGCGATGGTCTCAGCGACTTGTCCCGTGCTGGCAGCTCTCAGTCCTCCCACACTCTTCAACCGAGGAAGCGCTCCCAACCCTTTCTGCCACCTACATCTAGTCCCTAGAGCCTGGGACATGATCTGAAACTCATCGACCTGTTCTGGCCCCACCACGGACTCAGCAGCCATCCCAAGCTCAGACTGAGCACGGGCTTGAGTTTGAGTGAGCGCCTCTATCCTAGACGTAACCATCTCCGTCTATAAAATAAAATAAAAATTAAAGTAATTTATATATTTAATACATAAACTGTCACGACCAGAAATTGAAGGCTGTGACTTTTAGTAATTTTATGTTAAAACAGTAGTAAACAATGATTTTCCAAAATTTCAGGAAATTTAGTACTTAGAATTTTTAGATTTTGTCCTCAAATGTAACCGAATTTTTATATTCAAGAAACATTAATTTTAGTATTAATTTTCCAAGGAAATCCTTCATTTAAATTTTTGGTTAAAATCTAATTAATTAGTTTAGAAACATTTGTTAATTTATAAATTATAGAAAAATGAGTCTAATTAAACCTTAAGTCCAATAGTTCAACTAATTTACATTGAATCATTTGTATTTCTAAGTACTCAATTGAATAATAAAATTTATCCTTATACATCTACTTAATAAATACACTATGATTAGTTAAATATATTTGACATAAAAGGAAAAGATGGTATAGAATAGGAACTAATGAATAAAGATGTGGGAAATGATAGACATATACCAAACAATCTTGACAAGTCACCAAGGCAATTTCCCCAAAATAAATCAACATCTGAAAGTGGGAATAAATAAAGAGGGGTGAGCACGTGAATGCTCAGTAGAGAATCGATTACAAGTTTTTATATGTGTAAGAAAATATACTCACGTTGAAGGTCCTGCATGATTAGTGTTCTATTCCAAACAGTTCACAAAACTCAAGTGGAAATCATAGTCCAACAGTTCAAATATTCCAAACCATTGAAAAACATCCATAAAAATCAGTACATATCTAAACAAGCCAACATATAACCATGTATGCAATCATGATGTCCGAAGTATCCTAGTGGATCACTCGTAAGTCCGAGCCACCTAAAGAGGCGCCATAAGTCCGATCACCTGATGTGGGGCATCGTAAGTTCAATCACCCGATGTAGGGCATCGTAAGTCCGATCATCCAATGTAAGGCATCGTAAATGTGTGAATGTATGCAAATCTTTTATAAATGACAGAATACGGATATGTACCATTTCTACAAAATCTCAAAATAACCATGCAGTATTTTTTAATCAAATCACTTCCAGTCCTCAAAAATGAATTCTCAAACCATTTTGGAATCTTTAAAAAATTTCGGCATTACAACAGCTATTTTCTATCAAAACCCAAAAATCCAATTTCCTGCAGAAATCAATCCAAAATAGTATATATGTCATGCCAACCAGTGTGATGTATCTCCCAGGCAGTTTATATATCAAATCATGTCAAAAATGGACATAAATACAATTTTTATAGATTATTTCACGAAATTCTATATTAATTGAAAATATGTACAAATTCATAAATTAAATTAATTTTTGAGTCAAGTAATCGAATCCCTACCTCAATCGAGCGTCCAACTAGCGTTACAAGGTTATGGAGAAAGTGTGGCATCGTTTGGATGTCATTTGGAAGAGCGGACGTCGTTTTCAAACCTTTGGTTCCTTGCTTTGAAAACTTGATTTTCAAACGAAGCTTCAAATCATGAAATAGGCTTCACCACTGAATACAGAGTACCTAAAAACCCTAGGTTAGACATATAATTTGTCAAATTTAGATGCGGGTCCCACTGTACGCAAATCGAGGTAAATCTGAGTCGTTCGATTTCGTTTTTCGGGCCCATGTTAGAACATAGTTAAAATATATCTCATTTTTCATCATTTTCAACGGAGATTCCAAAAATGATATTAGTTTTAAAATCTAACAGTCCGATCGAAAAATCAATTTCAAAACTATTTACAGACAAAATTGTCCAACGAAATTAAAATCAAAGAGGAAAAATTGAGACACGAGGTACCTACTATCAGATTGCCCAT
Source organism: Parasponia andersonii (assembly GCA_002914805.1). Classification (NCBI taxonomy): domain Eukaryota; kingdom Viridiplantae; phylum Streptophyta; class Magnoliopsida; order Rosales; family Cannabaceae; genus Trema; species Trema andersonii. Next base: position 118,146 of record JXTB01000072.1, read on the forward strand.
GAGGAAACGAGTTCACGGTAACCAGTTTCGCAGCGAACGGTGGCCGAAATCGGCTCCGGCGAGCAAAACCAACCGCGATGTTTTCTGCATTTTTCTAGCGATCAGCGACTCTGATGTGGCTGATTCTGGCAGCAAAAGTTTCGTCCGACAGTTGGGCATCGACGCCAGTTAGTGGCGCGGGACAACGACAGCCGGAGGTAGCTCATTAGGGCTTCGCCAGATTTCGGGTTTTGGGTTTTGCTCCAGGGACTAAATCGAAAAAGAAAGAGAAAATGCAGGGATTTATAGGCAATTTTCGTAACTATAGCGCCACGTGTCAACTTCTGGTTAATTGAGCACTATTTTGCTTATTTACACTTAGACCCAATTTTCTGAAAATTTTCTCAAAAATACCCTTAAATAATTACATTTTGACCTAATTTTCAAACTTTCTTCACACTTTTGTCCAAATGAATCTAGACCCAAATCTATCTAGATTCATTTTTTTTTTCCAAATTTGGGCAAAAGACCACAATACCCTTTCTATAAATAAGGGGTTTTACATAAACTAAGTATTTTAAATAAATAGAACAAATTCTTACATGTTTCTCCTGTGTGTAGTCAAACTTCACCTGAGAAATTAAAATGAACAATTATTAATAAAGATTTTTATTAAAATAAAATAAAATAAATATTTTAGGAAACTCATTCACCTCTATCTGATTCAAGATGAGCTCAAGGTCATCTTTCTTCATATCCTTCCATGTTGAGGTGGAGGCTGGAATGGTATCTCTAACCATTTTGGCAAGAATATTCAAGACCATCTTGCCATGGTCGAAGATAGGCTTCCCTATCTTGTCACAGTACTCGACCTTCAATTGGTCGGTCTTAACCATCCTAAGTTCCTTCTCGACTGAACAACCTCTCTTCTCTTCCCTGACCCTTTTCCCTTTAGGGTCACGTCTGTCATTGTCGGAACCAGAGGCAGCACTGCTCGCTGGGGGGGCGCTCCCATGGCTAGACATCCTACTAAAAATATTGTCATAGTTTAGAGACATTACATAGCAACATAAAAAATAATAAACACATAATTTTCACAATTCTACACACACTATAATATAAAATTATATTACATCATCGGGCACTTCATTCTCTTCTTCAAAGCTAGTATCACTATCATCATCAAGTTCAACTTTTTCATCGTTGTATTCCTCTAGAGTGTCGTCTTCAAACTCATCATCATCAACTAAGAAGTCATTAGGGGTTACAACACGAGCTTGACGAATAAGGTCATCAATATTGTTGACTTCATCTAGTTCAACATCTTCTCGATAAAATCGAACATTTTCCATTTCTGGAAGCTCTATCCATAATTGGAATGATAAAGAATTTGCTTCTTGCAAAATAGGAACATCGGTGCTTATTGATGCAATGTCAGAGACATCTACCGCATCCGGAAAGTCCCATATATTTCGAGACGTATACTTATTAACAAGTTTCCACAATGGCCTATTCTTATCATCATTGGTGTAATAAATTAGCTCTGCTTGTGATGCAAGTATAAATTGGTCATCTTTGTACTAGTAAGCACCTGTGTATATACTTATGAATTGTTCATCTTGTTGTATCCATTTTTTTCTCGGATCAGTGTCAAACCACCTGCATCTAAACAATACTACATTGAACCCCCTAATATACGACAACTCTAGAACTTGATCCAGCACACCCTAAAGGTAGTTTCCATCAAATCTAGGAACATGAACACCACAATTTTGAGCATTGCATCTACTGTCGTGCTTGTCAACTAAAAACTTTACTCCATTCACCACATAACCAAGATAGGTGGAAGTTGAGAAGTTAGATCTACTAGCCAACGCATACAATTTATCGTTGAACTCATCTGAACTTGATTTTCATAAATGATTTATCTGAAAGAAAAAAAATCATTAGATAAGATATAATTTAAAAATAGGATTAGTGAAATTTATGAAATTATATAATAGAAGCTTATTTGGGATTTAAACCATGCAAGAAACTCAACTTCTTCTTGTCGTTACAGGTTTGTACCACCTTTAGCCTCCAACTCTCTCATATGCTCCCTATTTGTAGTGTCATACATTAGGAAAGTTCTAATAAAATTGAACGACAAACACATAATAGTGTAAAGTACTTGTCGTTTACACCTAATAGTTCATCCAATTCTTGTCGATGTCCATCTTCTATTGTCCATATACGGCAATAGATAAATTGTCGGTAAAAAGTGCATACAATGCCATATATACAAGTACTTCTATGTGTATGTGTCCTAAGTTCACTTTATTATTCCGCTTCTAAAGGATAAGGCCTTATCCCATTCAAGATTCACTACTAAAAATATCTACTATCACGGTGCATGTACGGACATGCCGTGATAAGTAATTAACTATCACGGCACTTATTAAGCATCGTCATAGACGGAAGTAATACCATGGTGCCTAAGAAGTGCCGTGGTATCCCATCTATCACGGTGGTTAATAAGCGCCGTGATAAAATACCACGGCACCTCCGAAGGACCATGGTATCCCATTTTTAACGGTGCCTAAAAGGCACCGTTATATTTAACTTTCACGGCACCCAAAAAGTGCCGTAATAAACCTATCACGGTGCTTAGTAAGTGCCATGATAAAATACCACAGTGCCTAAAAAGCACCGTAGTATCTCGTCTTTAACAGCGCCCAAAGGGCGCCGAGGTAGGGGCCCTATATAAAGGACCCCAAAATGATCGCCCACCAGCAGATCCCTCTTCACTTCCAGCCGCGGCTAACAATCTCCCCCTTCTATCATTTTCACCATTTTCTCCGGTAAACAAGGTATATTTAAGCTTTTAAACTCATTTTTGTCACTAAAATTAGATTACCCATTGTTGTAACTATGATTTTAACCAATTATTTTGTAGAAAGAATTTATATTAGAACCCTAATTTATCAAATGTGAATATCTCGAGTATGCATTGATAATATTTACTCTTGTAATACTGAATTAAACTATTTATTTGCTAGAAATCTTATTTTTGGGTATGTTTTGCTATTTAAGTGCAAATTAATCCGAATTTGTTATTATTTTGTTGCTATTTTATTTATTTATTTTAGATGAAATGTGATTTCATTTAGTTGTAAAAAGTTTCAAATTGAAAGTGTGTTATATGAATTTATACCAATTTCATGTTTATTTACTAGAAATCATATCTTAGGTTATGCTTTTTAATTTCCATCCTTAGTATCAATTAATCCAAATTTATGCAATTTTAATTGAATATTGTGTAGTTTTTTAGAAATTTATATATTCAATGTTTTTAATTGGGTAAAGTCATGTGGAGTTGATCATTAGTTGCAAAAGTTTAAAATTGAGATAAACTCTCTCAATTTCTACAAATTTTATGTTAGATACTTAGTATTACTTAATTTGGACATGATCAATTTTTTAGTTGTCAAAATTCTTATTTTGCATATATATTTATTTTAAATATATGAATTTTCAAATTTAAAGTATTGTGGATTATAGATGTTTAATTTTATTTATCATTTTAATTTGCGTATAGGTTTTAGTAGAAGTTAAAGTACTTATATTACTTGTGAATTAGCAAACTGAGCAAACTGAGGTATGTGTTCTCAAATTTTTTTCTTTTATTGACTTATGTCACTTTCACATTGGTTTTATCTTATTATTTGTGTTGATATTATTTGGTCATATATTATATTTAGTTGATTGACAAATTTTTTGTAATAAATGAGACTATTTAAGAATAAATTAAGTTCTAAATTTGGTAGTACTTAGAAATATAAGAATAATTTGAAATAAATGTTAATGTATAATTGGTGGTTTAGTTACTCAATTGGTTAATGCTAGAAATAAGAGAGATTATGTACAATTTTGTATGGTACTCAATTTAGTTAGTTTTTGATATCAGTTGTTTATTTTTATTTTTTTTTGTTTTTCAATTGTGCTTAGAATGGATAAGGAATGGATATTGGCAGATAGACTATTGACTGAATATAGAAAGGGAGTTGATAACTTTTTGGAGTTTGCTATTGAAAATGTCAAAGATTCTAATTTAATTCCATGTACGTGTATTAAATGTGGAAATTTGCAAAAGATATGTGTTAAAAAGATAAAAGAACACTTATATTTCAATGGAATAGATCAAAATTATAAACAATGGATTGGACATAGTGAAAAAGTTCCAATTACTGGATTTTTGTCAAAGAATAGTATAAGAGATGATTATGAGTTAGATTTAAATGATGATCTTTTTGAAATGATTGATGGTGCACAGTATGAAACAGATGTAGATCCTATTTAATTTCAATCATTACTTAACGATGCTGAGAAACCGATCTATCTGGGTTGTACAAAATTTACAAAGTTGCCTGCATTATTGAAATTGTATAATTTGAAAGCAAGACATGGATGGAGTGATAAGAATTTTTCAGACTTGTTAGCTTTACTATGAGAGATATTGCCAAATGATATAAGATGCTACTTTCCTTTTATAAGGCCAAAAATACTTTATGCTCATTGGGTATGCAATATGAGAAAATTCACGCTTGCCCAAATGATTGCATTTTATATTGAAAGAAATTTAAAGATGCAATTTATTGTCCAGTATGTGGTAAGCCTAGGTGGCAACAGAATAAGAATTCTAAAGAGGTAAAAGTTGGAACCCCTGCTAAGGTTTTGTGGTATATTCCTCCAATTCCTCGTTTTACCCATCTATTCCAAAATCGTGAGCATGCTAAAGATCTAATATGGCCTGCGAATAAGAGGATAGAAGATGGTAAATTTAGACATCCAACCGATTCACCGGCTTAGAAAATAATAGATTACAAATGGCCTTCTTTTAGAAGTGATCCAAGGAATCTTCGTCTTGGTCTATCTGCGGATGGTATTAATCCTCATACAATTCTAAGTAGCAAATATAGTTGTTGGCCTGTAATGCTTGTAATCTATAATCTTCCTCCATAGTTGTATATGAAAAGAAATTTACACTTCTTACAATGTTAATATCAGGACCTAGACAACCTGGTAATGACATTGATGTATATTTAGTCCCGTTGATTGATGAGTTGAACAGTTTGTGGAATGATGGTGTGAAAGCCTATGATACATATAAGGATGAATATTTTACTCTCAAGACTGTGTTACTATAGACAATCATGACTTCCCTGCATATGGGAATTTGTCTGGGTTTTCTACTAAAGGATATAAAACATGTCCTATTTGTGATGAGAAAACAAGTTGTCAGTTCTTAACACATGCTAGAAAATTGAGTTATATGGGCCATAGAAGATTTTTACCTCGCAAACATGTAT
>JXTB01000072.1:146921-159421 GCA_002914805.1 Parasponia andersonii
ATCGACCAATAGAAATAGACCATTTGCCCTTAGTTGATAATACAATGAGCTAGGGTTTTTTTCTAACATTCTATTATGGGTTTTTTTTTTTTTTTGACATTTCACCTTCAATAATGAAGAAGTACTGATTCAAAAAGAATAATAATAATAAGATTTACACAATTGGTGTAAAAATGGTAGAAAATTGGGTTGACCGCAAAATTATAGGTATAAAATTTTATCAGATGCTTGTATGAACGTTTCTTTGAAGTAATCTAAAGTACTATTTTAGTCTATTTACATGAGTAAGAAAAATTTTCATTACTTTGTTTCCTAAATTTCAAGTATTACTCTTTAATTTGATTTAATCTTTTGTGTGTATATATAGTATGAATCCATATAACACACACTGAATTTAAGCCAATGCTCAGAGGGATGTATCAGCACCTAAAGAATGAAGAGAGAACTTCTTCCAGGTTATGGTTGTTAAACTCAAGTGTCAAGTATTACATTTTTCATAAATAAATAAATAAAACTAAAATAAGAAAGAAGTAGTAGTGGTAGTGAGGATAGACAAAATACAGATCATTATTTAATGCTTTTGCGTGTGTTAAGAGTCCAAACGTGCACATGCTGAGAGGGAGAGAGAAAGAGAGAGATTGATAATTGGCTTATATTGAGTCCCCACAACAAAAACTAAAAAATCCAAAATCAATGACTTAAAAAAAAAAAAGAAAAAAAAATAGTAGTGGTACTCATGCTCTTAAAAAGTGACGAGAGCACTAAAATTCACAGATACTTTTTTTTTTTCACTTCTTTAATGCATAAAGTATACAAAAATATGATCAGTTGCCACCAACTAAATCTCATTCTCATATGTCAACAATTTTGTATTCAACCAAATAAAACAACACTAATGCCAAATATAAAGCATTATACTCTTAACAAATTCCAAACCAAATCAAGCAAAGAGGAAAGGGGGGGGGCATATAATTTCTTACAATACATGACAGATATTAACTTTAATAAAAATCTATACAACACAGAACAACAAAGATTAATTTCAGAAAACAATACCTCTAATAATCAAACCTTGTTCTAATTTTAACTAAATACATTCTTCTTCTTCTTCTTGTTCTTCTTCCCCNTAATAGTTCCAAAAGCTTTCAATATCAGCATGAGGAAGAGCTTGATCACCAAATTGCCTCCTACCCATTTCGAGATTCGCCATTACAGAGGAGATTTCAGTGTTGTCCCTCTCGGTTTTGAAGCTCTGCCTCAAGTTTGAACCATTGTTCTCAAGCAAGGCCCTGAGGATAGACTGATCATTACCACTATTTTGATGAACCATGACAGAGTTCGATGGGAACTGCATGCTCGCTGATGCTGATGAGGACGAAACGACACCGTTTTGAGCCGAGTAAAGCGAGCTCAGAAGTGGGATTGTTGTCGTTGCCGTTGGGATAACGTTTGTGTTTGAAACGGCGCCGTATAGAGAGTTGGTGATGGAGTCAACCATGGTTTCATCTTGGTTCCTCTGAACATTCATGGGGTTGGAGAAGCAGGGCACGTTCACCGACTGGGGAACAACTGGTTTAGATTTGGTGCTATAAGGTGAAGAAGAATCCATCAATGGAGGTAAACCAAATGAACCCTTTTCGTTGCTAAAAGGGGTTAGCCTGTTTAACCCAGTTATGGGGATTTTCTTCCCTCCTGAACTCTTCTGAAAGACCCTGCAAATGACCCATTCATTCTGCAAAAACCGTGAAACAAAACAGAGTTTTAACGTCACAAAGGGAAAACATTCAGAGGGAAAAGTGGAGAGAAACCTAGAGGGAAAAGGGTATTGTTACCTTTGCTGTTTTGGGGAGATTATGGATGGAAAACTTTCCTTCTAGTCTGTATTCATGCATGACCCAGTTCGATTTTTCACCTTTAGGGGCTCTACCTTTGTAGAAAACCAAGGTTTTCTTCATCCCAACAAGGGATTTTCCTCTGTAAATCTCTCTGTCTTTCCCCGTGGCTTTCCAATACCCTGCTTCTGTTGCTCTGTTTGTTCTCAACCCAGTTGGGTATTTTCTATCCCTTACACAGAAAAAGTAACATTCCTTTTCTACCATTTTTGCTTTCCCTACGAAAAAAAAACAAAAAGTCCAAAAGCACTTCATATAGTAACACAAACAAGAGTACAAAGTTTGGGGTTTTAGAAGATTAGAAATGACGGAGTCATATACTTACAGGGCAACTCCCAAGGCTCAGACTTATTCAAATCAACTTCTCCAATAGCTCTGCAACAAAAGTTGGTACTAACAACTTTCTTGTATAAGTAGTGAGAAATAAGCTCTTCATCAGTGGGATGGAACCTAAACCCAGGAGGCAAATCAAGCTGCTCGTCTTCCTTAACTTGGCTAAGAACGTTTTCCATAGTACCCTTTTGATAAAATCTATAACCCCTTTTTCTTCTTCTTGTCTAAAAAAATGACTTTGTTTCAAAAGTTTGAGCCTCAATTTCAATACGCTTTGGTACTTAAATGTGTTATGTACCAAAAGGAAAAACCGTTTCAATCCTTGGGTTCAAGACACCTAGCAGAGAAAAACAAAACCCAGAAAGATTCAATTAAAAAAAAAAAAAGTATGTTGCTAAGGAACCGAAAAAAAATGGGGGGTTAGCGAAAAGCCAAGGGAAATTGAAAAGAAAAAGTGGGAATAGAGAGGAAAAAAAGAGAAGCCATATGGGACTAAAAAGTTATAACCTGAAAGAAAGTGATGTTAAGAAAAAGAAAAGCTCTAGGGAGAAACAGAAGCCCCCTAAATACTGGTTGTTTTGAGCAAAAGAAGCGTGGTATGTAAGGCAACTTTGGGATGAGTTAGGTTGCATTTTAGCCTTTGTTTTTATTTTTTATTTTTTTAGAGAAAAAAAAATTTCCATTCTCTTAAAAATTTGACCGAGGCAAGCCCCACTATTAAAATAGAAAGCATGTAATTTGGGATTATCACAAATTAAATAACTTTTTCAGGATTGTCAACAAAAGATTATTAATATGTTTATCTTATAATTTATGAGATATTATAAGCTGTCAAAGAATCGTCTTAAAGAAGACGAGAGGTTTTCAGTGGGGCTTTTGATGTTTACTTGATTAGCTGTTTCACCTGTGTAGTGGAAATTATCCAATATAGTATTTTAATATAAAGTTATGAGCAATATAAGAAGCTCAAGAATAGTACAATTTTTATGATATGAAAAATTAGATTTTGTAATGAAATAAACTAGTAATCCACTTTAAAAGTCAGAATTAATGGTAAACAGCTCACAAGCTGTGTGAATGCAACAAAACTTAGAGAAACTTAGACCATCTGGCTTTACCATTCATGATAAAAAAGACTCATGTCACGATGTTCTATTGAATTTTTTTAAAATTACCAAAATACCCTATTTTCCAATCTATTAGATGGAGGGAAATATGTAAGATATAATTGATTAGTGTCTAATTCTAATCTGAATTGGTTAAATTTGTAACACGTTGATAATATTTAAAATATTTAGAAATGTTGAGTTGTGAATATTAACAACCCCCCTATTTCCGAAGTAAGTAAAAGAACAATATGAACGAATAGAATTTTTTGAATATGAAATAGGCATTGAGAAATTTTTCATGGTATTAACCATGAAAGCTACACTTGAATTTCAGTACATTGCATTTAAACCAGTAAGGCAGAGGAGAGGCATAATCAAATAGGAAGTCCACCACTCAAATATTACTGTTTAACTACAGTCTAGTGAGAGAAGGCTGTGAATTTGGAATGAAATTTTTATTTAAACTTTATTATTTGGGGATACATATACATATACCCTTAAAAACATATATGTGACCCCTAAACTACGCACAAACGTGACTCAAGGTCATTCATCACAATTGAAATTACAGTATAACCATACATAGCCAACTTTAATGGACAATCCCGATGTCAGCAAAACTCACTTATATTTTAAAAGATTAAATTTCAAAGTGTATTTTTAGGCCAATTAAATTGATTGGTAAAGAAGCTCACTAACGCCCACACAATAGATAGGGTGGAGTAGAATTGGATAGGATGACGAAAATTCACGTGGGTGGGGAGAATGGGTAATAAGTTTGAAGTTTAACTTTCAATATTTATGAGTTATTTTTTTTATTTTTATTAAATAGAGATTATTAGTTTAGTATTATTTTTTCTAAAAAAAATGATTGATAAAAACTATTGTGTATTAAGGGAAATAATACTATTTAAACGTTTTGAAACACAATTTATAATGTATTGAAACATTAAAATTCCATATATATATATATACACATCTGTCGAACAGAATTTTGTTCTAAACTTTTTCATCATGAAAGTTCAAAGTTATAATAGGACAAGTTATGGGTATGATTCATCAAAATTTTCTTCTTGCAAATGGTGAGATGCATATTCAAAATTTCTTTTTTCTGATTATTATTGAGATCCATTTTTAAGATGTTAGGTGAGAGAAAAAGCTGAAAGCAATCGGGTGAATTGGTTAGCACATCGATCTAAGCTAATTTGTCCAATATTGTATAAAGTAAATTTTAGCGTTAATCAAAATGTATAAATAATAATATTTAGATTTCGTTTTATTTTTCGGTTCTACATTAATGTTTTATTGCCTTTTTTTTTTTTAAGGATAATGTTCTAATGTCTTAATACATACTGTATTTTCATATAATTTTGAACTTAAACCATGAAATCCATGTGGTAGTTCATCTTTGACAATTCTGGGTTTTTTTTTTCTTTTTTTATCAATGACGTGTTGCCTACGTATACTTTCGATGCTATCTTATACTACTACTATAAACGCATTATACATGTTATTATATATAGTTGACTTAAAAACTTCCATATAGTTTATAAATTTAATTCCCACTATTATAGACTCGCTCCAAAAGTGCATACATTTACAATAAGTTTTTGTAACTGAATTTTTGATGGATTTTATCTCAACTTCAACCGCAAATTCTGTAATTATCCTTGGTATCATTTTCAATTTAGGGATGTAAAATTTATAATCATCAAATGAATGGAAAATTGTAGAATGAGAGTAAGCTTAGTTACATTTTTAATGAAAATCAATCTAATTATTAATAAGTCCAACAATGCACTAATTAATCAACTCTTAGCCATCCTTATCAACATTATTTTCCAATGCCTTAACCAGATATGAAATATTAATTTCTCTGTCACAACCAGCCAAAGTCTCGGAGCCTCAGACCAAGAGCAGCCAAATCCATCATGTTATTTTCCAACTTGCCTACCTAAAACCAAATGGGGTATTAAAAATCTAGCTCAAAACTCAAATCTAACCAATAATATTAATTATGCATATTTTTTATAAAAAAATAGTAGAAGAAGAATTAAAACCGGTAGAAACTAGCTAAATGATTTTAAAAGGTAAGCTCAGCATTAAAGAGCTTTACGAGAGCTAATTGATGCTAGTTCAGTCGATACAATGCTTGATAGATGTACGTGTTAATTTAAAAAGTCAAGGATTTAAGTTTTGATAGTGTGTGTTTTTTTTAAAAAAAATTTATAATGAATGACGGTCATTAATTAAGTCCTGCTAAATCGTCAATCAAAATAATTAAAGTCTTGCATGTTTAAAAGAAGATTTATTTTTTAAATTAAATAATTAAAATGTTAAATTTATTTTTTAAATTAAATAATTAAAATGTTACATTAATAGAATAAAAGTAAATTAAATGAAAACATAATGGTTAAAAAGGAGAATTTTAGTCAAATTTGACTAAAGGCGTCTGTGGAATTTTATTTTATAACTCAGGGTTGTTAATGTAAATATTTTTGATCTATTGTTTATATCATGCGTTTTAACATAAACTGATGGGTGTTAATGTAAGTTTTAATTGGGAAGTCTCTTTTAATATAAGTTTATTGACCATAAAAAATTTTTGTTCTAGAAATACTTTATTTTTCCTAAAAAAAAACATAAATAAAAATCAACGAGTATGCTTCCATTTATATACTTCAATTATAAAATGACGAATTTACCCTTTCCTTCCCCGGAGACTTCGAACTATGATAAGGGCGTATAGGTTGGACACGTGTCGTCGGCCCTCACTATAGTTTCAATAGGCTCCGTAGCCTCACATCAGATCGACGAGTTTGGGGGTTACAATAGTCAACGTCCATATCTGCCACGTAAGCATCCAGTAAAGGGTATTTTGACAGTTCCGTCACACTTGATCACTAGGCCAACCATGATTAAGCCACTTGGCAGAAACCCATTGAGCTCCTCTGTTTAATATGACTCTCAAAAGCTTTGGATTAAGTTTAACTAACCCACAGGGTTGACTCTACGCCCTTGGTTGAGGGGCTAAACCAGCCCATTTGTGGGCCCTGTTTCTTCTATTCCGACATGTGGGAATGAATGCGGCCAACACGTGTCACTACCAGGTTGGTCATACAGTCCGGGAACCTAGGCGGTGGGGTACATTAAATTAGGCAAGTGTCAGCTTTTGATTGAGAACCATAGAGATTTTGGCTTTAGGTGGCACTGATGATATTTGAGGTTAGCACCTTTTTTTAAAAAAATAATCGTAATTGGAAAGAGTTGATTGAACACTTCATAGCTTGCCCAACTTGAGATGTGAATAATTATTCAAAAAGAAAATTAAAAAGAACAAAGAAAGACTTGGGATGTGATTTGTGTTCATGAAGCTAATTAGACACACATATATATATATATATATATATTTATATATACCAAAAATAAATTTGGGGTTTATATTTGTAATTTTAACTTCTGTACGTGGCTCCATTGCTATCACAATTCTCTAATTTTCTACATATTTGGTTGACCACATTTGTCACATTTTCTTCATTCTATATCTTTTAGATTTCGATAGTTCGAGCAATCCCTCTTGCCTCCTTGGTTCAAATTAGAAAAAGCCTTTGAATGAGAGGAACCGAAAATAAATAAATAAATGAAGCGAGTTGCATGGAAGTGACCCCAATTTTCAATTTGGTTAATTACGGCAATAATTTTTCTCTAATTTCTCTCCGCCAATGTGAACTATCACTGGTGAATAGAGTTACTATTAAGTTTTTGAAAACTAAAAAGATTTTTGCATATATATATATATATACACATATATATATATATACATATATATATATATATATATATATATAAAACCCAAGTTATTACACTTATTAAACTGTTTCAATCGACTCTAAGCACTTATATATATGGGAGATTTCTTGTTTTTTTTTTCTATTATATTTTTTATAATTATCATATTAATTTTTAAGTTGGAACAATATACTATTGCAAAATAACATTGTTTGGTTGAAAAGAGTTTTTGGGTTCGATTCCTTTTAAGTGGTACCCGATACTACTTTCTGAAAAAACAAGACCAAAATTCCGAATTGGACAATCAACTATAAGGAGCCTGATACAAACGACAACAAACGATTAGAATATCATTAAGAAATTAACCCACTATTGCTCTATTCTTTGATGTTTTATTTATTAAATTTAATAACTAACAAATCACAGAAGAATCTGATTTTTGGGTAAGCAACGACGTACATTGGACTTGTTTGCTGGCAAAAGTTGAAGCACAGAAGGAGAATGAGCACGTCATAGTTCCTAATGTTTCCCCATCTCCAATATTAATATGGATATTTTGAATCAGTCCTTATATTTAAGATTATCAAGAAAATATTAATATACATGTCGTTTGGAGCATTTGCTTTATCAATTTAATATTTTCGTTCTTAGCTTTAGTAACTTGTCACATCCACAACTCTATTAGTCAATCTATCTAGTATCGGAGCCAAAGCTAGGAAGTTGTCCTTTCTTGGGGAGAAAAAAAAAACTTGTAAATTGTCCACCAATTAACAATTATAAAGAATCAGAAGGGGATATTCCAAATATACGATTAATATATATTCCAAATCTACGTGTAATATATACTAGTACAAGGAAAGCCAGCGAAAGAGGAGGGGGAGCGTATTTGATAGTTCTTATCATTAATCAGGGTGAATTCCATAGTAAGATTACGTGAAACCTTAAATCTACAATATGGGTATAATATTGTCTTTGATGCTATACATATTGTGTATATATACGATGGATCAAACTTATTTGAAACTTTACATTTAGATCTTACGAGATAATCTAACTTAGACACACAAAATGTTGGATTGAATCATACCAAAATCGTGGGGTACTTTGCTTAAGTCTTGATGAACAAGGTTTAAATTAAATACTTCCCCATATAACGTATACATTTGATCAATTTCTTCCCAGAATCTTATAATTTTCAAATTTTCAAATCTTTTTAGCATATCTCAATTATATTCAGTCCATGCAACTAATCTAAGTACGAAATATATGATAGAAAGCCATTTTTTTATTTGGGTAATGTTAAAAGGTTATATACTTGTGAAGGTTTACACTGTCCATGTAAAGCTATATGAATCTCCTTTCAGTTGAGAGACTATGCACGGATCTGTTTTGTGCTGGGATGAACATATTTTATAGAGATTGTTTTAACTATTAATTAATGGAAACATAATTAAGTATACTTATTTGCACGTTTTTCTTTTCGGTCAATCAGTAACTGCATGCGCTCTATTAGCAGTAGTAATGCTTTTGTAACTCATCAACTTAGGAAAAGGCTCATAATATCACTAACACATTCATCATCATCATTTGGTTAAATTAATTTTGAGACTTAATGATGAAAATGTAAGTATCTCATTAAATATACGAAAATTTCTAGCAATCTGGCCTGGTACTTCTAGCTTTGTACATACTCCACACTTTTTAAGCTTGCACCATTTGTGACTACCTTGAATGTCAGATTCAAAGATCAATCAAATTATCTATTGTTTTATGGTGGGATAAACTTTTATAATTAGTACTAACTAAAATATTCAGTTCACAAATAATATGATAATTGTGCAAGGGATCAAATTAAGAAAATTAAAATGTTAGAATTATATTAAACAAAAGAAAAATTTTGACATCTCAAATAGATGTCAATTTCTCATAACAAGATTGCCAAAATTATATCACATCCATACGACATAAAATAATTGAGCTACTTGTGAGGCTAATACTAGACCTCATTTTCAAGTTTGAAATGTCCCGCTCTTATTTATTCCAACTAATTGCAAGACACCATTTATTAAGTGTCAAGACCTCCAATTACTCCGCATTAGAGGAAGACACCTAGCATAGGATGTGTCAGCTGCACAAGACACCTATTTTCCCACTTCACCGCTTGATGCCTATATATAGGTAATTGCAGTACAAATAACGGGAGAATATTATTACCATATATTTTTTCCGCATATATATAAATATACACAATCCGCTCTTTCATTTATTAATACTTTGACTTTTTTTTCCTCCAAAACTAGCTATATTGTTTAGTCGTAGTTTATACTGTCACTTTTTCTAACTATTCTTATCAAGTTTTTCTCTTTCTTTGTTTTTAGCATTGACCATCACTTCTCTCTCGCATTTACATTTTTCCTAAAGGTTATTAACCAAAAATAAATTGCCATATAAAATCCAATTCTTTTATATGGTGCCATATTATTCTTAAAAGAGTTCACTAGTTTATTCCCTCGGTTCTTGTTCCATATAAATATATATTATATTAGCTTGAATGTATATCAAATCAACTCCATTCATTCATTCCGTCTCACTTTTTACTTTTAATTTTGCGAATTATCTAATCACAAAATTTATTATTTCCTTTCCAATTTCTCGTATCGTAGCTAGCTTTTGGAATAGTGATTAATTCTCGGACCAATTTCTCACGTTCGATATTTTTGTGGTGCTTATTAACTAATATAATAACTAATATTTAAATTCTACAATTTAGATTACTTGCAAATTTGTGACTCTGAATTATTTAGCAAATAGAGTTATAGTTTATATGTCAAAATCCAGATTTTTGGAAAGGTAATTTGGACATTTTACTAATTTTTCGGATATAATAATGTGGGGGATCAATTTGCAAAAATTTTGCACAGAATGACTAAATTATAATTTTTGGGAGACTGATTTAAAAGAAATTTGAATTTTGAGGACTTATGTGTAATTTTTAAAAAATTACACTGCCCCATAAAACAGAGCCACGTGCCTTGTCCTTTTTCTCTCTCTCCCTCTCGGATCTCCCTCGGCCGAAGGAGGACCACCACCCCAGCTCACCTCCCGCCGTCGTCCGCCCGCGTAGCCCACAGTCGAAGCTTCCCCGTGCCGCGCTGACTCGACGCCGACTAGTTGCCGCCACCGGAGAGGCCGCCATTGCCGGAGAAGACGAAGTGGCCATTTCAGATTTTTGGTCATGGGCGACGATTCCGGCCACCATTCGACCTCAAACCGGGCTCGTTGGATTCGTCTCGTCTCGAGAAAGCTTAAGGTATATATATCTTAACCTCATACTGGCCGAACTAAAAGTTGCCATTTTTAGAATGTTTTAAGTTTAAGTTTGACGTTTTGATCCGACCGTTGGATTGTGTTTTTGTTGTCATTTTTGGATTGTACTCGGAAAATTGGGAAGTTTGATATATATATATATATATTGCCTATGTTTGGTGACCGGCACGAAAATCGAGATCAGGTGGTCGAGATTTACCTCATTTTGCGTGCCACCGGCGCAGTGTGGGCCCGGACCTGAATTGGACAAGTTATATGTCTAACCTAGCTATTTTGGGTGCTAGAAAGTCAGTGAAGAGGTCCGTTTGTGGAATTGAAGCTCCGTTGAGAAGTTGGTTTTTCGCAAGAGGACAATCGAGGGCTTGGAATTAGTTCCCGACCCTCCGGGCGATCGTCAACGACACCTTGAAGATTCAATAGCGTGGTATCATTATTCGAGCGAGGTAGGGACTTAATTACCCCTGTTTTATATTGTTTTCGAATAAAACTTATTTTCTGCAACATAGGAGAACAAATATAATTTTTGGTTTTCTTGAACATCTGTGATGAGAATTGATTGTATGATGTATACATATCGTATTGCTCTGGAAATTTTCTGAGTACAGGTTATTTTGGGTATATTAAAAATAGGGTCGTTATGCTGCTCATTTTTCTATAAAATCTAGTATATTGGTTTTATTGAAAAATCCATGCATGATTATTTTCACACTTCTGTTTTGTATTACACGTGTTATAGGATCATACATAAGCATCATGGGTTTACAGTGTGGCGTTGCGTGCCCTACTGTTGGTGTAGAGTCCGTAAACCCGCGCGGGGTTTTGTTACTTTTGATTACCTCCTCATTTGGCAGGCATAGGCAATTCGGTTGCTCCTTTAGATTTGGTAAGCGACACACGAGTGTCCCTTCCGGGTATGCGCTTAGGTGTTAGGAAAGCTGTTAGGCATACTTAGTATCATCATCCTGGGTTTCCACAAATGAGAGGATGAGAGCTCATGAGTATAGGTTGATTTGTGTCATGTGTATATGAATTGAATGGTTTTGATTTCACTACTCTATATATATATATATATGGATTTCCAGTTTGGATTACATATATGTATGTTTTGGACTAAACTAACCATGCAGGAATTCTCCATCACTAAAATGTTTTCGACCGAGGTAATTATTTTTTCTACTGGGCATTTTATGCTCACCCCTTCCTCCCTTCCTCAGGTGGTGTCCAGTGCGACCTTGGTGATCAAGAGGAGTAAGAGTCATCTTGACTGTAGTTTGTTTCTTGGTAATGCTAGAAGCTTGTTGTCATGGTGTTTGGATTATTTGGGTTTTGTTTAGCATTGAACCAAGATTACTACATTCTATCTTTATCTGTGAACTTATGTATGCCATTCTGGTGTTTGATTTTTGATGTAGATGATGATGATGCTTGGACTTATATTTGGTTTATATTTTTTTTTCGGTAATTATTCGATCTATGTTTAATGGTGTATATGAAATGTGGGAGTGGTTCACAGGATGAAATTTTAATTATTTTATTTAAATGGACTGTTTTATAAAACTAGAACTTTTGAAACTTTTCAAATAAATCAAGGAATTTCCCATCTTTGTGAAATTCTCCTTCTATCATTAGCCCGGGTTTTGGGTCATGATAGAAATTTTTGGTATTAGAGCTTTGAGTTTAACAGCTCGGACTTATCACCATTAAACTAGATTGAAGTTGATTTTATGACAAGCATTCATCATTATCACATTAACATTTTGGTATATAATTTCAGACTTTTAAGGATGCCTCCAAGAAGAGTTCCGAGGCACCAGTCGGGTGCTGAACCTCCTCGTCCGGATTTCACTCATCTGATCGAGGCAATGCAGTAGGCATAGGCATTCATCCAGATGAGCAATCCAGACTATCAGTCTCTAGCTCCGAGGGAACGTCAGTTAGATTAGGCTGATCATCTCTAATGGTTCATGCATCTCCACCCAAGATAGTTTGACGGGAGACCAGAAGCTCTCACGGCAATTGCGTGGTTGCGTGAGATGGAGAGGCACTTTCG
>JXTB01000072.1:168945-201625 GCA_002914805.1 Parasponia andersonii
TACATGCTAGTAATGGTGACTTGTTCCTCATCCGCCACATGAGCAGCCTTGAAGTACTGCTCCATGTCCCAAAGGAAATTCTCTAATTCCTTTGCATTTCTGCTTCCGCCAAATTGCTTTGGCTCGGGAACTTTTAGCTTGGAACCGCCACCTTTCTCATTGCTACTAGAGGGTCCAGCCGAGACTCTCTTGAGCAAGCTAACTTTACCTTCCATAGAAGCCAAACGTACTTCTACACGATCTGCTAAGGCCAGAATTTCCTTGAGCATATCGTTATACCGGTCCACCATGTCTTTCTGGTTGTCACGGACAGTACACTGGAGCTCAGCAATACTGGCCACATGCAAGTCAGCTTGTTCTGCCAGGGTCGTTGCATCAGGCGCTGGCGCACCAATCAGCATCTCGAGAATACCAACACGTTCGCCAAGATCCTCCATCTCAGATCTGATACCAACTTGTCACAGGATCTAAAATTCGAACTAAATTTTTCGCCTTGTGATGGCACTAAGTCGCCCACTTAGTAAGCCGCACTCAAGTGTTTAACTCACAAACTCGGAATAAGGGACTCTTGGGACAATTTGAAGCAAGGCACGCACCACATACAGGAATCACTCCTAACATTTTTATTAATCATAAAAAGGAATTACAACTCACTCGGAAGGGAACACACAAGCCTCTTACTTTCTGTTGTGTCCTTAATCATTCCCACACTTGGTATTTATAGAAAATATAGGTGTGGCTGACATCCCCAGCCACTAGGACCACTTTTCCCACGTTCTAAGGGCTGGAACACATTTAGATCACTAAAAGATGCCATCTGGCTTGAGGTTGTGCGGGATAATATGAGAAGTGGCCGAAGGAAATGGAACTGGCCACGTTTAGCACGTCTGCCTGCGCTGTGCGCAGTGTGGCCGAGTGGCGCCCGCATTCTACACGCCATGCCCAGTCGTGTCTCGGTGGTGCGCCCGCTTTCCGTGCGCAGGTGCACCACGTCCGCAACACTCGGCCACTTCGCCCGGTTCCCATGGAACTCGGTCGTGGGCACCCAGCTGCCCACCTTGGTCAATTGTGGCCACGTTTAGTGGACCACATTCCCCACCTTTCTCGGTCACGTTCCCCGCCTTTCTCGGCTACTTGCCGAGACTGGTGCCAAGGCGTTCCATGACTCTCCAGTCATGGTAACGCTCGCTTGGACATGTCTCCACTTTTCTCGGCCGTCTGTCCGAAAGCCTGCCCCAGCATCCGGATGTCTCTCACGCATGTCTGTGCGTGTTGATCGTGTGCGTACACCCAGTCTCGGCCGCGCCCATGTTCTGCTTGCGCGCGCGCGCCATGCTGCGCACGCCACCCTTATGAAACTCACTGTGGGACGCACACATGTGAGTCATTCGCATGTGTGCCTTAGTATTCCGCCTACTCGGTGTGTCCGCCCAACACACTTGCCTTGCATGCCCGCCATGCATTTACTTGCAGCCAACAAGTCTCGCCATGCCTTTTCCCCTAAGGCATGGTTGTGCGTCGGCCTGTGCCAGCTTGCACACAGGCCCAATCCGAGTTTACGAGGGTCTTACAGTAGGCCACTATTCTACTATCGAAATTTGATAGGGCAAAAATTTGAATGATGCGTCGCTGACACGAAAGTCGTGCGATCCGTTGAGCTATCATAAATCATTAGAGCAACGGGCAGAGCCCGTATCGACCTTTTATCTAATAAATACATTCCTTCTAGAAGTCAGGATTTGTTACACGTATTAACTCTAGAATTACTACAATTATCCGAGTAGCAGATACTATCAAACAAACTATAACTGATTTAATGAGCCATTCGTAATTTCATTGTCTAAATTAGTTCATACTTACACATTCATAGCTTAATACTTACCAGAAAATTTTGGTAGATTTCATCCGTCTCGAGTTTTAATTATAGAATTTGGCATCTAGAATATTGATTCGGATTTTCCCGTTTTTCTCTCTCTCACGCATTTCCCTTAAAGGATACGTGCAATCTTTTTTATCTATTGCTTGCTATAAAGGACACGTGTAAATCTTTACGAGCAATAATTTTTAAAAAGTGGCCATATAATGTCAGCCAATTACAGTCTTGCCATTGATTATTTGTATCTATGAACTAATTCTTTGCTTTGTAGAGTTTGATTTTTTTTCAAGAAGATTTAAAAAAAAAAAAAAATCTTCTATAACAACTGTTTTTTCTCGTTTGCTTCATTTAAAAAAAAACAAAACAAAAAGAAAAGTTTGCTGGTATTTCTTTTTTTTAATTATTAAAAAATGGATAATTAGAGTTTTTTCAATCAATAAAACACTTTGATTTTTGCACTTTTTTTCTAACTAAAGAAGAGTAGCATTTGCGTTTACTACCATATATTGTGTCAAATAAAATTCCTCATTTTTTTTCCTTTTTCTTTAGGTTAAAAGTTGAAATTTTTTACTTAACTAAAATCATTTGCTTCAATTGTAGCAATACAATCAATAATATCCTCATTCATCATTGTACAAACCATACTAAGATAGGACTTGCCAAGTTTGTTGACTGCCTTATTAAACAAAACAGCAAGTGCCACCACATCCCGAGCTAAACAAAGATTCAATATCATTAGCAATAACATTATTTGAAAAGGCTTTCTTTCCTTGCTCGACTTCCTGAACTGCATTGAAGCAATTAGACTTAATAAAATCAACTGTATATGGGTCAAAAAAACCATCTAGTTTTTTGACTCCAGCGCAGTCACCATCCTTCCAAGTCATCTCTAATGATCATCCCAACACCAATAACTCCAAGATCCTTAAAGAGAGTGGCATCAACGCATAGCTTAATCATTCCATGTTATGGTGTGTATGCCACTTCTTCGATTCACTCCTACAGCTGGAATTGTACAACCTAGCAATACGGCAACGAGCAAGTTGATACTGGTATACAAAGGCTCATACATCGGTTAGTAACAACTGTGGAGGTTTGCAAGAGTTACCAAACTTTGAATTATTCTTTTTTCTTTAACTCACTGAATAGCTCCATTAAAAAGGTCTTCCATATGGTAACGAAGTCATCTCCTAACATTCTCCCACCACAATTAAGCTCAACTCCCACACAGCTTCCGCAATTGTACGTACAAGTTAAAAGATCATGACGAATATCCTACTGCACAAAACCACACCTTTCACAGCTAGCGTAGTGCACATTCTATTCTCTATGAGCCAAATTAATTATCTAGTGTAGGAAGGATGTTGTGAGACATAAGCGCCAAACAAAAACCTTGATCTTAGCTGGGATGTTTAGTCTCCAAAAACCTTGATCCAAGCCACCAGGAAGTATCTTTTTCACCTAAAGAAGTCCCACTCTAGCCACCAAAGAATGAGGATTTTATAAGATTCTCCTTCCCTGTTTTGCCAAAAGAGATCTGTTAAAACTTCCAAATCTCTAAGACCCATATCAACCTCTTCTTTTGGGGCATGCAATTTCTTCCATCTCTGCCACTATATCTTCTTTTTATTCTCCTCACCATTCCACCTGAAACGTACGGGCCATCATTGCTTGTAGATCTTTTCAAAGAGAAATTGGGATATGATGAAACACACCCATTGTATAGTTAGGAATAGCCATAGCAACTACTTTTATAAGAATCTCCATACCACCAATAAAAAAATGCTTTCCTCTGCTACACACGTAGTTTTTTCCAGACATTTTCTTTAATAGTAACAAAAGCTTGCTTCTTATTCTTTCCCAGAAATAAAGGTGAGCCTAGATATTTGGCAATATTTGTGTCTGTTTTTTACTAGATTCAAGCGAAACATATAAAAAATCTGCCCTTTGGTGCTCGCTCATTCGGACTAAATGTAGTTGCAAATTTGTGCAAATTGATCACTTGTCCCGAAACTTTTCCATAAGTTCTCATCTTTATTTATTCTTTGTCGGTTATTGTATTCTATTTTTCAAAAAGTTGATATCAAACCTTCCTAAGTAAACTTCGATCCTTTTCCATTTGTAAGCTACATTTTTCATTGTTAGACCACATCACAAGTTCATTGATTTCCATTATTATACTTAAATCAAAATTTTTATAATAAGAAGCGGGAATGAAAATTATTTATTTATCTTTTATGTGCTTCTTTTGAAAATAAATACAATTTCTTCGGTATTTTTTTAGTTTATTAAACATCTTTAATGGACGTGCTAAATATCATGTCAATAGTAAATTTTAGTATTTGGCTAAAAAATGGCACACTAATAGTATTTGACATAATTTTTAACATATATTATTTATTGTACCAAATATAACCCCAAGAATAACATATGTTAAATTTTTGCATGTGATATTATTTACGATATTGCCATTATATTAAATGTAAGATATTTATATGTTTTACAATATTATCAAAATTCAATGTATGTATATATATTTTTTCGCTAAATTTTATTTAGAAGTTTGTCCTTATTAAATTATAATCAATTAGAGTTAATAGAATGATAAAAATTTACTTAAAATTTGTTTGCATTTAATGGTTTATTTATTTATGTAGAATATGAGAAATTTTAAATTGATAGATGAAGTAAATTTTTATGATAGGTAATTGGATAATAAAATAATAAGAGTTAATAATAGAAAATATATATTTTTATGCGCAAAATTAATATCCATATATAAAATAGCATTTTTTTTAGCATATATACACTGAATCAAAATTCAAAAATTGCATGCCAGCTAAATTTAGCATTAATACACTATTTTTCAGCACAATGCATTGGAGATGGCATTTTTATGTGTTTTTTTTTTTTTTGGTCAAAATATATTGTACATGTTTGTAAAGCGAATGTACTACTGTTTATTTGTAATTAGAATTATAAAATAATTTTTATTTTTAATGTAAGTAGGTTCTATTTGGTCGTTAATATACAAAGTTTCACGACTTTTGACATACTTTTGCAAACAATTGTTTCCTAAAAAGAAAATATTTCAAAATTTTTAAATACTTTATACGAATTAAGAATCATGTATTTTATGCTTATTAAAAATTATTATAATTGAGTAGTCAGTAAATTAGCAAATTACCAATCATATTATGTTAATGCATAAATATACACAGTTAGCTATTAATGAGCATTGATCTGTAACTAAAATTATGTATTATTCTTTCTGTACATACAAATAGACACTATCGAGTGCAATTGTATTTTATTATACTAAGGCTCTAATTTAGCATGTAGTAAAAAAGCACCAACTCCAGTGCAACAATAATAACATATATGGCTTTATTTTTCATTTATAAATTTATTTTTCTACCATTAAGGGCTTTATTTTGTATTTTAAGAATTTTATTTTCTACCATTAACCCTTATTGTTTTTTCAACTAATTACTCATCATAAAAATAAACTTCACCTACCAATTTACAATTACTAATATTGGACATAGATGAACAAAATGGCCAATGCAAAAAAATTATAGGTATTTCATTCTATTATTAATTTTAATTGATAATAATTGAATTTAGATAAACTTGAAAATAAAATTTAATAAAAAATACATATATACATATATACACACATTGAATTTAATAATATTGTGAACTATATGAATATTTATATTTATCACCTGCTACAATTTAGCACGTGTTATTCATTGTACTATATTTGGCACAACAAATAATACACGCTAAAAATTATGCCAAATATAAAATACTATTGGACATATAATTTAACAGCGAAATGTTATAATTTGGTATTGGCGTGACATATAACATATCTATATTGGAGATACTACATGTTGTGTCAAATTTTATATATGTTATACTTGTTCTCAAATATAGCATTAAATATAATATAATATTATAATTTTAATATATCTCCCACGTTGTCCAATGCTCACTTGTACATTTTTAATGCTTAATTAATACTTTTTTAATATTCATCCTATTATAAATCTACATTATTAATCCTTTCAAAAAAAAAACTACATTTCTATTATTAGATAAAAAGTTTTAAAAAATATATCACATGTTAAATAGCATTGTGCATTATAACAATTTAAATTTATTGCCAAATTTATTTTATTTGGTATTTTGTGTATAAAAAATAACTTTAGCAATAATATTTGCGTAGGAGATGGTCTATAGTTATATTATTTTTTTCACTTTCCTTTTTGGCATTTTTCCTGTACTTTCAATTTTCAACAGAGTTTTTCTCAATAATATATACTGTGTAATTAAAGAATATTAATTAGAATTTTTATACGTTATATATATATATATATATATATTCTAACAATGGACCACTCCTTAGGCACTTGCCTCTACACTAGTATATACATAAACACATATGTTACCACGATTTTTCAGACCCTAGGCGGCTAGTGGAGGTCCCTCTAAGATACATGCAAGTGGTGTTAGTACAAGCCCCAATCATCGGCAAAAAGTATTCTCACCATATGATAATGAAAATTATAATATATAAATGAATTGGTGACGCATAGTGTCTGACCCTTGCCTCTTTATTCTCCCTCAACAAAATTGTTTCTTATCTTAATACAAAAGAATGCTTTATTTTATTCATTTTACTTTAATATCACTTATCAAAATAATAACAAATCTGAATATTATAATGGTTGTTGCACCCGAGGATAATATGTTTGCCATCATTGTATTCCTTGGCAACACACATTTTGTACAAAGTATTTGACTTCGACATATGAAAAGAAAAAAAAAAAAAAAAAAGAGAAGAAAAAGCATATGCAAAAATAAACAATCCCCAATCAATGTTGACAAATTACTTGATCATTGATGACATAGTATAACTTCCATTAGTAATCTTCACTTCTATAAAAAAAAATAAATAAATGAAATAAAAAATAGTTCTTAAGGCTATAATTCTGTGTGAGAAACTCGATTAAACTAAACTACAATTCTGTGAATAGTCCCCTTTTAAGTTATAAGTCTATTTTCAAGAGTGATTTCTATTTAGGGATTTGGTTTTCACTAGGGAATTCTATCAGGGGTTCAGAAGACAACGATACAAAAATTTACTCATTTAATCAGAAGTGTACCTTCGTATAATGCTAGCAGAAACTTCTGCTCTGTAATTGTTAATAGACCCCCTTCAAGAGATTCAAGCTGCATACAGAATACACAGCAGAATAAGATTTTTA
The DNA here is from genome assembly GCA_002914805.1 of Parasponia andersonii. NCBI lineage: Eukaryota > Viridiplantae > Streptophyta > Magnoliopsida > Rosales > Cannabaceae > Trema > Trema andersonii. The sequence continues at coordinate 176,098 of JXTB01000072.1, forward strand.
TGTTGTTATTTGAGCCAAACAATGTTACACAGCTCCTTTTCTTTTGCTTTTCATGGTCTTATATTTTATCAACAAAAGAGGGCAAGAAAAGAAATAAGAGGAAAAAAAAATATCTGATTTCTCACAACTAAAACCAACTCTTTTTGAATCCAAAATCGAAGTGACATTAACAAACTACACACCAATTAGAACAATAGTTACTGAGGCGGAAAAAAAGGAAAGAAGAAAAGAATAAATTAAAGCCATTGCTGCTTTGTGGCCTCCATTCTCTCCAACAAGCCAGTAATTTCAGCTTGCATTCTTATCTTCATGTTGTAAAAATCACAATGTGAGTTTTCCAAAACCTTCAGCTCTTCAAGTTTCTTTCTTCGCCTTTCTTCCGTATCTTGCAAACGGAGTTTGGTGAACTTCTCGGCATATTCTCCTTCCAACTTCTCAGTTGTTGCCCGGATAGCTTGATGGTATTGCTCAGCTTCTCTCCGAGCTTCATCTGCTTTGCTCTGGAACATCCTAGCTTCTGCCTCCTTGATTCGAACTATGCTTTCTAAGCTGTCAAACCCATCTGGTTTCGATAAAGACCCAAATCTGAAGTCATCTTCAGAACTTATGAGTGAAGGTTTGAGGTCACTGTGACGGAGATCGCTTGATAGCAAATCACGTTGTAAACTAGATCTCATGTTGTAAGGTGCATACTTTCCTGGTAGAGATGTGGGTTGTGGAATAGGGGTGGAGTCTTTTCTAATAGTGGTTTGAGTATTCATCGACTCTTTTGAGGTTATGACAGAAGATGGAAATTCAGACATGCCATCTGTGTCTTTATAAGAAAAAACCATAGTGTCAGATGTGAACATGTTGAATTGCAATTTATATTCAGAAACAAACTAGAAACCATAGAAATATGAAGCAATCACATGTTTCCATCATATAATCCAAACAGCCAGGTGATAATTGAAGGCCTAGAATTAGCAAGGTTTGACTTGGCTATTCCAACCAAGACTAATGCAATGCTAAGAAAAAAGAAAATCAAGTTGTCTGAGAATACAACAAAAACAATTTACCAATCATCAGAATAAGTGCCATGTTTAAAGCAACTACCATGGTCTATTTCAGAAATCCATTGTAGAATACTATTAATTTTAACATGACAAATATGAAACATAAATCAGAGAATTTCTGAAATGCAAGCGGTAGGTATTTTGTTCCAAATACTCTGTGATCATGCTATATTTTAAGCACTTAAACAGACCATAACTAGAGCTGGAGATCTCTGCTAACTTATAATAGGGAGTCAAATCGAGTGCTGGTACTAACTTCAATCAAACCCTGCAATATGTATTTAACTTTTCAAGTGACAAAACTTGAAGAGGCCGTGTACTTTCCAGGATTTATGAGTGTATAGCTCACATCTGCACAGAATATATAAACACAGTTCAACTAGAATCAAGCTAAGCGAAAATGATAAGGCCTCATAGGTTGGCCTGCCACAATCCATTCCTTGATTTTTCTTTATCAGATATTCCAATAGAAATACAGTTCATACCCAATTAAAAATCAAATGCAAGATTAAATTTTTTCAAAATAGAAGACTTCTGACAAGATGCATCCTTGCATGGCTTTTGAGGGAATACTAAGCTTAAACAATGAAAATGAATCTTTCTCGCAATGCTGCCCACTTCAAGTGAACATTTATCTAATCTTAACCTTTAAAGACACATTACATCTTCTTCCTACAAATACCCCTATTTTGAACCATTATATCTAATTATTTTCATTTCTCCAGCTGGACCAGGTCCAATGAACTTGATCTACCTACCGAGTTTCATTTATGTCCTGGTCCGGCGACCTTATATCTTAATATCAGTGCCGCACAGTACACAGGGCAAAGTCCTAAAAAACTTAAATTTACTAACTACTAGCTCTAATTATATTATACTATCTCTATATCGTGATTTTTGTTGCATTATGATTGTCTAGCTTATCTGTTTAGAGAAATTCTCAAACTTGGTTAATCAGATTTGATGAAACAATTAACATTAACCCTTGATTGATTTTCCAAACTTTTCTCAGTAACAGACAAGTTCTATGCGATACTAAATCAGAACAATGCTCTCAAAGAAGTGGCATTTCAGTTTGAGAGAAAGCTCCTCTTTCGCTTTACCAAACAACCAAATAATACAAAACTTTATTCAGCAGATTTAAGAAATGCAACCAGACGCCAAGCCCAAACTATGTACATATAGGCAAAGGGGGAAAAATGAAGTTAGAGACTTACAGTTAAAGAACTGAATAATAAAACTGCAGGCATCCGCAGGAGATATCAATTTACTTCCCAATTTGGAAATGATGTCATCAGCCTTATTGTGTAACTCCTTGCCTTTGAAATCATCACTTCCCCTGAAAATCTTCCTAACACAATCAAGCTCCTTAACCAAGATTTCAAGACCCCAATCCTTGGCACAGCAGAGAAACACTTCCTTAACAAACCCAAACATTTCAGAAGCATGACCACAACCAATGCAATGAAATTGCATCTCAGTAGTCCCAGAAGGACCCTTCAAGCTAGGAGCTGGCTTTATAAGATTCCTTTGAATGCCACAAGAGGCATGGCACCAATGAGAACAAACATCACACCCAACCCAACTACAAGTATTGTTGGCACAGTCAAAATTCAAGCAAACAGGACACATACACGAACTGCAAAAGCCTTTGTTACCAGAGCAAATCTTGCAGTCACAATCATCAACAGGCAACAAACTCTTGCAATTCACATTCTTACACCTCGTGAACAAGAAAATCTCGATGAGCTCGGCAGTGGGGAGTCGGTTTTTGACAGACAAAAAGCTCCCAAGACCAAATTTCACAGCAACAAGAATTTCCAGCTGGTCTTTCTGGCACTTTGAGAGAGTTTCCTTAGTGAGATCAGACCTTCTCTCGAGCCGGCTCTGGAGATTTACAAGCTCCTCTTTCTTATCAGCCATGGAGATAATATTCTTCAAGTATTCCTTCGTCGATAAAAGTGTTTCATCAGAAAGTTCCTGAATTGTTTGAGCCATGGCAGGAACAGATTCACTAACAATCTCTCTAAGAATTCTCTCAGGTCTAGAAACCTTCCTGGGTCTCCCACCATCAACACCCTCCAAACCTCTCAAACTCTCAGAAGCTTTTCCTCTCGAATCCCCAGACTGGGAATCGATTCTCGGCCTCGCCGGAAGCTCAGATGGGAAAAACGAGTGATTATTGTCAGAGCTGGTTGTCTTATACAGACTATTGTTGTTAGTACAAGAATCCTTTCGATTATTACCTTGCATCAATGAATAAAGCCCACCGCCATGGTTGGACAAAGCAACTCCATCACCAACCGGCTTGAAGCGACTGTGAACAGACCCATTAGTCCCCTCACCACAGTTCCAAATATGGTCATCTTTACCAACCGAATACTCGTAATTCTCGGTTGAATTTCGAGTGAGAGAGCAGCTTGGGTTGTGGGAAAAGGGGTGAGAATACGAGTATGAAAGCGAAGCGTTAGTGTAATCGTTGGAGTATGTGGTTTGAGTGTTGTTCGTAGATGGTGCCAGAGACTGAAAACTTCGGGTTGGCATGGACCGGGTCGGGTTATCACCACCATTTTGGAGAGCATTCGAAGCTGTGAGCGAGAGCGAGACCTCAGGTAAAGCTAGAGAGAGATTGAGCGTCTCATGCTTCGGCCTCTTGTCACGACTTTCTCTCTCCTCATCATCTTCTTCCTCCTCATCCTCAACATCTCGCTTCGCAGAATTGAGCCTGTTCTCGTTTAAATTGAGGAAATCCCTCTCGACCCATTTCTCTTCTTGGATTGAATTTTCGGAAACCAGAACTTCTTTCCCTTTGTAACTACTCCCTTTCTCGAACGAATTCAACAGGTTTTTCCCGGAAAACTCTTTCTCGAGAAAAGCCTGTTTATTATTATCGCAGAGATAGCTCAGAGTCAGCTCCTGCGAACCCAGGTTCCCGATTTTTGAGGTCCTTGATTGGAACCCATCAGAACCCATCTCTGATTCCCTGAGAAAATCGATACCCTTGTCGAGAAAACCCATTTTCTTATCTGGGTTGTCCTTGTTTCGCTCAGACGAAAACCGCGTGAGCTTACTCACAGAGCTCTCATCCAGAGAGGTCAGACCATTTGGGAGATCTTTCTCGCCAAACATGTCCTTATGGGGGATGGCTTACACAACAAAAACGACAAGGTACAGGTCCAAAGAAAATACCAGGAGAGAGAGAGAGAGAGAGAGAGAAGCCAGATGGAGCAACCGGGAAAGAGGGAGGAAAGGCCTAGAGGGGCACTTTGGTAAATTCAACAGAATCTTGGGGTCTTTCGGAGCGAAGATGATTTGATTCTTCAGCCCACTATCGCCGATAACGGTCGGTTTTTTCAAGCGTTTACACGAAAAACAACGGTTGATGCTTTTTCATTTCGCTCGTGTCTAATTACCTGTATGACCTTGACACTTCGATGATATTTCAGAATCATATTTTTGACTGTCCAATTCTAAGATGTCTGTGTGGGAGGAAGGAAGAAAACGACTTTCTAGTTTTTATTTACTTTTGTTTTTTTTTTCATTTTTTTTTTAATAGTTGGTATAGTGAGCAAATTATCCACCTTATTTTATTAGCGGCATAATTTAAAGGCTACCTTCCTATAAAAGGTTCCTTAAATATTTTGAATTTTTAAAGTCAAAGTTAGACAGCATTCTATGCTGTTCAACACCTATTGGGTGTTTGAATTTTCCTACCCATTTACCAGTAGAAATAATGGAAGAAGAAGAGATTCGATTTTCATTAGTGGCAGAGGCGCAGATACATGGGCCGGGCAATTTGCACCTTTAAATTTTATTTTTTCTTATAAATAATATGTTAAAAATTTTTAAAATTAATGTTTATCTTCTCTAAACTAAGGTTATATTTAATAGAGAGGAAAAAAATAAGAGAGAAAAAAAAAGAAGAAAAAGAAAATACTTAGAATAGAAAAAATATATATTTTTTTATAATTGTTTAATAAATAGAAAGAAAAAAAATTAATATATTATAAAATGATTATTTTATTCTTTATATTATTATTTTAAAAATTAGTACACAAGTATAATTTAGTAAATTAAAATTTTCACCAATTCATTCTTCTTTCTTTGAGAAAAATTTTTATAAGCCTGCATGTTATTTTTCATTCTTTTTTTCTCTTTCCTTTTCCTTTCTCTTTCCTTTTCCTTTCATCAAATAACTCCATTTTTCATTTTTCTCTCCAAATCCTTCCTTCCTCTCACTTTTTTCTCTTGGCAAACATAGCCTAAGTCTTTGTCCTTCTCTAAATGTGTAAAATTTTAGGTATACCCTTAAAATTTTGAGTTAACTACTTCCTATAATTATAACATTTTTTATTTTTGCCCTCATTGAATTAAATTTTTGACTCTTCTCCTAATTAGCAGCTAGTAATTTCAAAAGTTTACAATCAAATTTTGTATCTAGATATGAAAACTCTAAAAAATTTGAAATCTTATATACAATTTTGGTTTCCCAATTTATATAAACTAATAAATCAAGCTCACCTCATATTGAAAACTTGATTAAGTCAAGGTAACCCTTGTAAATATTAGTTTTAATTACTAAAATAAAAACTTAACTACCGAGTAATTAATTATTTATAAGATGAAGAATAAGTATCTGTGAGTGACCCTTCTCTCTCTCTAAAAATCGGCAAAGACCGTCAGCACTCGAAAGTTTTTCTCCTCCTCCTCTAGCAAATTTTGCCCTTACCGAGGAGGGGGCTCTTCCCCCTCCCTAGTATGGTTTTCTTTTAAATTTTGTTCCTTCTAATTAGTCCTTCCATTTGTGGAGGTTATTTTCTACTCAAATCTAGATTTATGGTATGTTTTTGTATACCCAAACCTAAATCAGTGATGTATTTGGGTTGTCTTTTATTTTTCTTCTTTTTCTTTAGTGTAGACCTAGATTTAAATATGTGGTTTTTTTGATATTTTACTTTTTATGTTGTTAGAGAGGTTTTTTATGTGTGTATTTTCTTTAGTATTTCTTTAAATCTGAGATTTTCGAGAGTCAGATCTAGAAGATATTATGCGGCATTTATTAAAAGATGTCATGAATAGAGTAGCGTTTATTAATGACCGCTATAAAAAAATTGGTGTTTACTGATGGGCGTCATTGAAAGAGTAGTGTTTATTGATAGATACTGTAAATGAAGAGACTATTGTGGACTACTATAACTTTATTGATAAACGTCTTTAAGAAGGTCTAGCTATTAATTTACATTTTTGCTTGGAATTTTGTTCTACAAGTAGGAGGTAGAAGTTTACAATCATATTTCTTATAATTACGAATATAATTGCTCACATTCCGTTAGTTTCTTGCGAGTGATTTTAGATTTCGTTGAAGGATGATTCTATCTTTTTAGATGCTTGTTCTGTTATTATTGCCAATTTAGTTAACTATTAATATAATAGAGGAACTATTTTCCAAAAAAAAAAATAACTCAATTACATTCCTTTTCTACGTAAATATATATATATATATATATATATATATATATATATATATATATATATAAAATCTCACAATTAATAATGAATTTTCGTGAGGCAAGAATCAAGATATATATATATATCATTAAAAAAATAAAAGAAAAAGAAAAGAAAAGAGGCAGACTATTGATTGAAGCTGACTCTACGCTGGATGGTTATCTGTTTAGTCAAACATCGTTAATGGAGTTCGTATTACCAGATATGTGAATACAATTACAATTAAGGGATCAATGTCAATATGTAAAAAGTTTTTCCAAAAATAAAATATATGTTTTTGGACAAACTGTATCTTTGCGCCCGAACTATCGCCTATACAAAATTTTTTCCTGTAAATTATTTTTATTTATAAAAGTAACCCCTAAATAATTAGATTATAGAAAAAATACTCTTTCTATTATCTTCATTAACAAAATAGTGATGTATCTTTCTATTTAGATATTAAAAAGACGTTTTGTAATAAATTCTTTACAAATGGAAGACAATAGTGTGGATAGCAGGTAACAAAATGAGCTAATTTTTAGTTTTAATGAAGGCTTGTAACTAGTCTTTTGGAGAAAAAAATTACAATGTAAGAGGAAAAATAGAAAAAATTAGTGTCAAATATAAAGTATATAAGTTAAAGTATTAAATATAATATTTTAGAGCGATAACTCATAATTTCATCGGAACTATGAACTATGGACGAAAGTAACAAAAATTTTTTTTTTATACAATTGAATAGTTCAGGAAGAATTCTTGTAAGGAAAAATAGTTTAAAGAGTAAAATTTTGCATAAACGAGTAAAGATATAATTTGTCTTATGTCTGTTTTGGTATAAACTAACTGAATTGAATCTCCTGGATGCCAAACATCCCAACAGTTTCTTGGTTGTTCTTGTTCCCAGACAAAATAGTGCCTATAAGTGAATATTTGTTTTCTTTTTCATTTTTAAAATTTTTTATCTTTTCGAATTTTCCAGGTACCGTTCAAGATCGGAATTTGACTGTATTGATTAGATGCTTCATTATTTGGTACGTAATCACTAATCAGTTGTTTATTAATAAAGTCAGTATATTAGGAATCACCGCAAGTCAAAAAGAATACGGTTTTGGTTCTCGTTGGGTTTCAAATTGGGCAAAGTAACTTTGTCTAAAAGATTAAGGAATTTCACCCTTTTAAAAAATAAAATAAAACAGAAACTTTGCATGATGCAATAAAAAATTATTCGGATTCGAAATTAGGAACAAAAAGAAGAAGAGTAAGCCATAAGGTTAAGATAATTACGTTCCCTTAAAAAAAAAGATTAAGATAATTAGGAAATACAATTAAGATACTATTCCAATATAGCTAGCACATATTGTGAATTGTCTACTTTTTTATTTTATTTTATTTTCTAGAGAGTACATAAGAGTTATACGTCATACATGCATCAAAAAAGAGTTCTCTTACTAAATACCATACATGGGTGGCCTATTATCACCATTTTTTCTTTCCCTACTACTCATTTAATTAATTTTTTTCTTATAAAAATGTTCCTATATAAAAAAAGTCATAAATATGTGAATACGACATAGACTAATTAAAAACCAATCTGTCACATTCTCAAAGTTATTAAACTTTCAACCCGTCATAATATCATAAATTTTATGGTAAATGATGAATACATTATGAATCGTACTCTATTTTCGTGTCTATTTTTTCAGTATTCTTATATTTGTGTCCAACCATGCCATTTTTTTTATTAAACAAGAAATAGAAAAAATATTAATTTTTTTTATTATTTTTATTTTTTAAAACTGTTTTAACTATCTTTATTGTTATTCTTAATAATATTTGATGTTTACTCTTTTCAAATTTGTTTTTAGAATTTTTGTCATCAAGTATAAACTATTTAATAACATATACAAATTGAACAAATATTTCAAACTTTATTTATCTTAATGAAAAAAACAACAATTCTTTTTAATTTTTTTTTAATTTTAGAATTATACTAAAAATTTTCAGATAAAACTTATTTTAGCATATTTTAGGCAAACTAGTTTTGGCTAATCGTACATATTATTTCGTACCATGCACTCGTGCTAGCCTATGCTAGTTGTGCCGTGCTTTATATGTCTATGCTTGATGTAAGTTAGTAAAATAGGAAACAGATATTAAGAGCTAGTAATATGGACAAGTACAATCATATAAAAACAAAGTTGAAAATTTTGACATAAAACTACGTGACTTTTTTAATTCATACTTTGAGTTTTACATGTATAATATAATTATTTTAAAAGAATATAAATTGATGAAAATACACTAAAAGTACCAAATTTTTCTAATTTCTATTAAAAAAATTAAATTTATCATATTATTAATTCGTTTGTTCATAATATTTATATTTTTATATTTAAATGATTAAATTTAATTAATTGAAAGATAGAATCAGCAATATATGATAAATAATAATAACAAATACAATTAGGATAAATTTATACGTTAATTGGAAAAAAAAAAAAAAAGAAAGCCACGAAGTATGGATTTTCTAAGTTTTAGCCCAACCTTCACATTTAAAATTTATGCAAATTTATAGCTTATGTGTATTGGTTGGGTGAATTCTTTGGAATGTTGTCTTAACGTTATATTTAATATATTTAAAGTGTTTGTGAACATAAATAAAATATTCATAATTTAGATTCCATATTTAGCGGAAAAAATTTTGGTTAATTTGAACACAAAAGTAAATTTTTGAAGAGATTTTAAATGTTGAGCTATGATTAAGCACGATCCTAAAGATAGAGTTAAGACGCATAAAGGTCATAATTGAGGGTTTTTTTTTATATTTTTACTCTAAAATCATTTTAATTTGGAAGATATGTGTATAATATATTATTTGTGAAAGCACACAAAAAATCTTAAATATGTTTGGCAAAAGTACATAGCTTGGTTTTATAATTTAAATTTAAAAACTTGTTTTTTTTTTAGGAAATAATTTACATGTTTTTTTTTATAATTTAAATTTAAAAACGTGTTTGGCCAACTTGGGCTAGCTTAGTTGGTCCAAGACTTGAGAGATGTATATACGAATTTGAGGGGATTAGGGGTTCAAACATTGGTAATGTGTGTGTGTGTTATTTTTCTTTAAATTTGTAGTAAATAGTGGTCATTAGTTAAGCCCCACTTTTTAAAAAAAAAATTTAATTTTTTTTTATATTATTTACATGTTTTTTCCAAGGAAATAATTTAGAAACATGTTGTACATGTATAATACAACTATTATATGTAAAATTACTAACCAGGTTATAACTCTGAAGAAAATTTATTCTTGTAATGCTTCCCAAAAAAAATTCTAAAATTCGCTCGAGTAAAACAATGCATTCTATAATTGATTTTTGGTCAAATGCCCAAGTATAATCACTAGTTTATCCAAGAAAATAATAGCATAATTCAGAACACATAGAAAAAATAACAAAAAAATAAATATTAAACCATTGAAGAAATTAAGGTAATTTTTTTAGAGTTTTTACTCAGAAATAAAATAAAGAGTGCTTGTAACAAAATGAGTTAGAGTCCATTTGGTTCAAGGAAAGAGGCCCACTATGATACGATACTCTAGGCATGCAATAAATGAATAAGGGCTAAGGGGAAAAAAAGTTTCTTTATTCGACTTCTAAATTCTTAAGGGCGTATTTGGTATAAAATTTGAATTATATTCTTTAAATTTAAAAATAGTTTCATGTAGAAAGTTGGAAGGACAAAATATTTATCCTTATAACTTTCTATAAAAAAAATTATTTCTATCCTTCTAACTTTCTATAAAAAAAATTATTTCTAGATTTGAATAATAAAATTCGAATCGTATACCAAACGTACTCTAAATTTTTATTAACTATCTGTGTATACTCATATTCAGATTAGGAATGTAAATATGGTGGAGCCGGATTATTCTTCCTTCGTCCTCATCTAAATAAGATGGCACTATGTTCAGTGAATCCTCATCTTAAGGCCTGTTAAAAAAAACTAACTAAATATTTTTTATAATCTTATTCCTTTTTATTTTTCTTCCATTCTATTCCCCATTTAGGAACCCGAACTCGCCCCATTAGACGCGGTACTGTAGTGCAAATTCATACTTTATTTGAATCACTATAATTTAATGTTTGAATTTACTATCCACTATATAGGATCTCGGTCATAAGTTTGAGTCATATTGAGAGAAAGCGTGAAAATCTATTATTCCTAATGAGATGGGATATGGATTAGATAATAGTAGGTATTTTTTTTGAATTTGTAATAAGTAAAAGTCATTAGTTAAACCCCATTTTTTTTTTTAAAAAATGTTTGAATCTACAATGATTTAATGTTTAGAATTGCAAACATGTGACTTTATCGAATAAGAATAAGTACCAATTACTAAAAATACTCCAATATTTTAAGTTGTGAAGGCAAAAAAAAAGTTTTAGGCTATATTCGGTAGAGAAGAAAAAAAATATGAGGGAATGAAAAAAAAAATATGTAGAATAGAAAAGAAATTCTTCTCCATAGTTATTTTGTATGTAGAGAGGAAAAAAAAACTAATTTACTTTAAAATGAATATTTTATCCTTTATATATTATTTTAAAAGTTAATATGTGAGAGTATTATGCATCCAATTCATAGTTGCTCGAGGACAGTGAGCTTATTTGAAACTTGTTCCCATGCGAGGTGGTAAGCAAGTTATCCGCAAATAAATCAGCTTGCTGACAATCTGGTCCAGAGTGACCAGATTGTATTCGACAAATGAACAAGCATATATCTATCTCCGCGATATCTTCATTTGAAATATCAAATCCCAAAATATTTGGGATTAAATTTGGGACTCTTGGGATATGGTCATTTAAAGTGAGATATTATCGGATCTTAGGGGATAAATACAAATTTTTAATTCGTATTTGACTGTAATCTTTTCAATATGCCATTTGGGATTAGCTCAGTTGGCCTAAAGCTTAATGGATGTGTGTGTGAGTTTGGAAGGGTCAGGGATTCAAATCTTGGTAGAGTGTGTGTGTATTATTTTCCTTTAAATTTGTAGTAAGTAGTGGTCATTAGTTAAACCCCACTTTTTAAAAAAAAAAAAATCTTTTTAATATTTATTTACCTTATCTGTAAAAGGAAACATAATCTCTAAGAACTTATAAATACAAAGCACATTAACAGAGAATCAATCTCCCTATCTTAATACCCACTTATAACCAGCAAATCCAGAGAATAATAGTGACTAGTGACTATAATGGACGTATGCTTGTTATTCAAAATAAGGTTGAACCACTCTAAAATCGTTCATGTTCTTTATTTACTTTATTATTCTTTTTATTAATCTTTATTTTCTCTATTAATCATTAATCTTGTTGTTATACTAACTTTTAGTATCAATAGAGAATAAACTAGTAAATTAAGTTTTTTCATCAACTAAATTTTGTTTCATTCCCTTCTTCTCCCCACTATAGCCCCACCTATTATTTTTTCATCCATTTTCTTTTTCTTTTCCTTTCTTTCTAACTTTCCTTCCTATCAAACAACTCTATTTTCTCTTCTTCTTTTGTTTTTCTATTATGAAATATTTACCATTTGTATATCCATTAAATTATTTCAGTAATTGTTTCTTTTACATCATGTGTGATATATAAACCATTGAAAGTTAGATAAAAATTTTCAATTAGTATGTTAAGTATTCTTGGATGGATGCCATACAAGTGGCAATTAAGTGTATGGCTAAGATTAATTGTATTGGCCTATAAATAAGCTTTTCAATTTCACTTAAAAGATGAACAAAAGAAAAGAAATAAGAGAAGTGTGAAAGAAAGAAGAGAAGAGATTTTCTTACATCAATTTCTTTAGTTTAGCATTAGTATTCTTAAGCTCTTATATTATATACTCTCAACAATATTTATAATACGTTATCAGTATGAGCCATTAGCCGTTAAAATCTCTCCAAAATAAAATTATATTAGTTACTATAGTGTATTATTAATATCCTGTTTAGTTTGATGAATATCTACCATAAGCAATAATATATGTACATATATTGTATACTATAAAAGTGTGTTTACATATACTTTATTTCTTTCTAATTTTAGTACCTGTAATTTTCTTTCTAATAATTTGAAAGTTTTAATGTTCTAATATTACATTGAATTACTTCTTTATATGATGTTATTTGAAATTCTAATTATTGTCATTTTCCTTGCCATATTATTTTGGCAATACTTATGTACTTACAATTAATCTATTAACTTTAAGTTTTCCATATCCATATGTTTGATTATAGACCTCTATAATATATATATATATATATATATATATATATATGTTTATAATTATGTCTTTGAATATTATTAATTCAATATATTAGGTAATCGTACTTTATTTTTCTATGACCATATATTGATAAATTTATGAGTTTCTTATTCTTAACTATATAATATTTTTTTTATATAATAGTTTTCACAATGACAAACCTCATAAAACTTGAATTCGTTACCCTTGAAATTTTGGTCAAGAATTATTTGGCATGGATACTTGATGCTAAAATCTACTTTGATGCATGAATCTTGGAAATACAATTAAAGAAGAAAATGATGCATCTACTTAGAACCGTGCAAAAGCCATGATCTTTCTTCAACATCATCTACAAGAGAGATTGAAAACTGAATATTTAATTGTAAAGGACTCATCGCTGCTATGGCAAAATTTAAAAGAAAAGTATGACTACTAGAAAACTGTGATACTCCCTAAAGCTCGTTATGGCATGCACTTGCATCTATAGGATTTTAAAACAATCAACGAATATAATTTAGCATTATTTAAAATTACTTCTCAATTGAAATTATGTGGAGAAAAAGTTACTGACGAAGATATGTTAGAAAAGATATACTCCATTTTCCATGCATCGAATATTGTCCTATAGCAACAATATTGGGAGCGTGGTTTTAAAGAATATTTTGAATTAATTTCATGTTTACTAGTTGCTGAACAAACTAATGAGCTATTAATGAAAAACTATAAAATTTGCCTGACTAGTTCGACAATTTTTTCTGAAGTAAATATTGTATCAACTACTAATTATGGCTATAAACGTAGTCATAGTCATGGTCAATGTTGTGGTCATGGCAGGGGTCATGGTCGAAATTTTCTTGGCATCATGGTGGTCACAACAACTTTCCAATTTCAAAAAAACCATAACTCACCAGAAACAGGGAAATAATGAAGAGATGCAAGAAAAGGGAAAAGGTTCACAGTATAAACCATCTAAAAGTCCTAAGAATCTTGCTACAGATGTGGTATGAGAGGATATTGATCACGTATCTATCGTACACCTAAATACTTTGTTGACCTTTACTGAGCATTACTGAAGGAAAAAGAAAAGAACATAGAGACGAACTTTGTTGAACAAAATGATCTTATAGATTTTGCTTATTTGGATATTTCAGACTTCTTTGAAAATCCAATTGAGAAAAGTTAATAATGGGCCATTAATATCTATGTTTATTATGTGTTAGATTATGTAATCCTTGTGTACTACTTTCAATTCTAGTGTATATAATGTATTATTTTTCTTAAATTATGTATTTCATGACGTCTTTCATCTAATAATTATAGTTCTTTTGCTTTAATTTATGAAGAAATATGGATTTTACTAATATTAGTTCAAAAATCAATGGTAACGATATTTTTCTGGTAGATAGTGCGACAACACATACAATCCTTAAAGATAAAATATATTTCATAAAATTATTATTATCAAAAGCAAATATGAATACAATTTCAAGTACCACAAAAATAATTGAAGGTTTTGGAAGAGCTATAATAATACTATCTAGAGGAACAAAATTAATTATAAATAACTCTTTATTCTCTAGTAAATCTAGAAGAAATTCGCTAAGTTTCAAAGATATACGTTACAACGGGTATCATATTGAGAATACAAATAAAAATAATAGAGTATCTTTGTATTACTTCCATTATCTCAGGCCAGAAGTAAATACTAGAAGAGTTATATACCTTTTCCTCTGGGTTGTATTATACATTTATAAATACAATTGAATCAAAGAATATGATGACCAAAAAAAATTATGATCCTAAAGTTTTCTCTCTTTGACATAACCGTCTAGGTCATCCTAGATCAATTATGATGAGAAGAATTATTAAAAACTCACATGGACATCCATTAAAGAACCAGAAGATTCTTTTGTCCAATAAATTTTTCTGTAAGGCTTATTCTTAAGGCAAATTAATTATTAGGCCATCTCCAATGAAAGTTACAGTTGAATCATCTACATTTCTAGAAAGAATTTAAGGAGATATATGTAGGCCTATTCATCCAGCATGTGGATCATTTAGATACTTTATGGTGTTAATAGATGCTTCAACATGTCGGTCACATTTTTATTTATTATCTACTTGTAATATTACCTTTGTGAGACTTCTTACTCAATTAATTTGTTTAAGAGTACAATTTCAAGACTATATAATAAAGACTATACATATTGATAATGCTAGTGAGTTTATATCTCAAGCTTTTAATGATTATTGTATGTCAATTGAAATTAATGTTGAGCACTATATTGCCCACACACATACACAGAATATTTTAGTTGAATCATTTATTAAACGTATTCAATTAGTTGCTAGACCTTTATTAATGAGAAAAAAGTTACTTATTTCTGCTTGGGGGCATGTTGTATTACATGTTGCTGCTGTTATTCGTATTATACCTACAAGCTACCAAAATACTCTCCACTACAAGTTACTTTTGCTCAAGAACCAAATATTTCCCATCTGCGAGCTTTTGGTTGTGCAGTATATGTACTAGTCGCTCCACCACAATGCACCAAAATGGGCCCTTAAAGAAGGTTGTGAATTTATGTTGGTTTTGAGTCTCCTTCTATCATCAAATATCCTGAACTTCTAACAGGTGATGTTTTCAAGGAACAATTTACCAATTGTCAATTTGATGAAACCATATTCCCACCATTAGGGAGAGAAAAATAATAGCTAGAAAGTAACTTGAAATTTCTTGGAATACATCATCACTATCTCATTTTGATCCTCACACTAATCAATATAAACTAGAAGTTTAGAAAATTATATATTTGTAAAATATTGCAAATCAACTACCTGATGCATTCGCTGATATAAAGAGAATGACTAGATCTCATATACCAACTGTAAATGCTCCACCTAAAATTGATATTTCTGTAAGACAATCTTTAGGAATAACAACATATGAGTCTAAGAAATAAATGAAGAGTGATAGACCAATTAACTTTAAAGATAAAATCTCTAGGAAGAAAAAAGGATATATTATAGAAATTGGCCATCCTGAAGGTGACAGTATGCCTGATGAAATAACTGCATTGCCAAAATAGGCAGTTGATATAACTAAATAAATAACTTTAAAAGAGATTCAAATACCTGATGATATTGAAAATAAAGAGATCTCAATAAGTTATATCAGCTTAGGAAAGGAATGAAATCGCAATAAAACTATTGTTAACAATATATTTGTATATGTAGTAGCTACTAATATAACAAATGAAAGCAAGAATCTAGAACCAAAATCTCTCGAAGAATATCAACGTAAAAATGATTGGCCAAAATGGAAAGATATAATCCAGGAAGAACTAAAATCTCTTAGGAAAAGAGAAGTATTTGGACCTGTTATCCAAACACCTAAAGGTGTGAATTTAATAGGGTCCAAATAGGTCTTTATACAAAAACGTAATAAGAATAATGAGATCGTGAGATACAAAGTACGACTTGTGATACAAGATTTCTCACAAAGACTAGGAATAGATTTTGAGGAGATATATTCTCTTGTGGTGGATGTAATAATATTAAGATACTTAATTAGTTTAGCAACATCTGATGGATGTTGTAATAGTATATTTATATGAGTCACTTAATAGTAATGTTTATATGAAAATTCCTGACGGATTTAAAGTATCTAAAGTGCTTAATACAATACCACGGGAAATGTGTTCAATAAAATTACAAAGATTTTTATATAGATTAAAGCAATCTAGATGCATATGGTACAATCGTCTTAGTAAATATCTTTTAAATAAAGGATATATGAATAATCTTATTTGTCCATGCATCTTTATTAAGAGCATATGAATTGGATTTGCTATTATTGTAGTACATGTTGATGATTTGAATATCATCGAGACTCCTGAAAAGATTAATGATACAATAGAGTATTTAAAAAAAGAATTTGAAATGAAAGATCTTAGAAAAACAAAATTTGTCTTTGCCTCCAGATCGAGTATTTACCAAATGGTATACTTGTACATCAGTCGTCTTATACAGAAAAATCTTTAAAAGATTTTATATGGACAAAGCTCACCCATTAAGTACCCCAATGGTTGTCTGAATGTTTGATGTAAATAAGGATCCTTTCCATCCTCGAGAAGATAACGAAAAAATTCTTAGTCCTAAAGTACCATATCTGAGTGCAATTGGAGCTCTTATGTTTTGTTGATTTATTAGCAAGATATAGTTCCGCTCTAACTCAAAGATACTGGAAAAGAGTTAAACAAATATTTTGTTATCTCTGTGGAACGACTAATATGAGTTTATTTTATTCTAATAAATTCATATCATAATTAACTGGTTTTTCAGATGCAAGATACTTGTCTAACCCATATAAAGTTCGATCTCAAATAAGTTATGTATTTACTAATGATGACACAACTATATCCTGGTGTTCTACAAAACAAATGATATTTGCTACCTCCTCGAATCATTCTGAAATAATTATACTTCATAAGGTAATCCGAGAATGTGTATGATTGAAAACCAGATTCAACATATTCAAGAAACATACAAATTAACTTTTATTAGACCGATTCTAATTGTGATACACAAGGATAATGCTGCATGTATTACTCAATTTAAAGGAAGCTATATCAAAGGTGATAGAACTAAGCATATATCAACTAAATTGTTCTTCATATATGAACTTCAGAAGAAATGTGATATAGATATTCAATAAATTCGCTCTAGTGACAACTTGGCTGATTTACTCACCAAATTACTACCTACTGCAATATTCAAGATATTGGTATACAAAATTAGAATATGTCAACTCAAATATCATTGGTGAATTTCAAGTGAATTAATCATGAGGGAGAGATTATTACGCGTGTACTCTTTTTTTCTTAGCCAAGGTTTTGTCCTATTAGATATTCCTGACAAGGATTTTAATGAGGCACTCTTCAAAGCGTAACAAAAATAAGAATTGTATACTCTTTTTCTTTAATTTAGATTTTTTCTCACTGGGTTTTTTTTTGTAAGATTTTAACAAGCCATTTTCTTATATAATGGACATCTAAGAAGGAGTGTTATGAAATATTACTATTTATATATCCATTAAATTATTTCAATAATTGTTTCTTTTACATCATGTGTGATGTGTAAACCATTAAAAGTTAGATAAAAACTTTTAATTAGTGTATTAGGTATTCTTGAATGGATGTCATACAAATGACAATTAAATATATGACTAAGGTTGATTATATTAGTTTATAAATAAGCTTCTCAATTTCATTTGAAAGATGAACAAAAAAAAAAGAAATAAGAAAAAGTGTAAAAGAAAGACAAAAAGAGATTTTCTTACATCAATTTCTTTGATTTAGCATTAATATTCTTATACTCTTATACTATATACTTTTAATATTATTTATAACATTTTTTATATTTTCCTCCTGCATTTACTTTTCTTTCTATTTTCTCTCCTACCAAAAATACCTTTAACTTTAGTTCAATCAGAAAGGAATTGAAAACTTTTTCTTCAATCAGAAAGGAATTGAAAAAACTGGCTGAGACCTAGTCGCACCAATAATCTTTTTTGACAACTAACTGTACAAATTTCCCAAAACTTTATTAGCCAACTTAGAACTGACCCATAAATTCCTAGAAAAAGCCAAGAAAATTTCATTCATAGCAAAGAATTGTAAAATGTTGAAATTTTTATCCCAATTTAATCGTTAAAAAAGATATGTTGACAAAGTTTTCCCTTTTTAAGATATAATATTAGCCGTGGATCATGAACTTTATGTATGTGTAGTGAGTCTCCGTCACCGTGTCCTAGAGGTTGGACTTGGTCAGGCGCTTTTTTTTTTTTTCGAAATGACTTAGTCAGTTGGTTTGGTCTCGTGAAATTTCAAACTAATCCAGATTTTCTTGCTACAAAACTTAATAGGACATGATTGTGACATTTGTTCTGTTAGGTCATAGACTAGTGTCTAGATGCCTTTGGCATTTCAATCCAACTTCCAGCTATAAAGGCAAATTATGCAATGTATATATAACTCTATTTNTTTTTTGGTAGAATTCATCTTATCAAATATGATAATATGTGAAATATCAATTTTTGTTTACTAAGGTAACACGGCTCAGCATGATAGCTCTAAACATAAAGTGAAAGCAAAAACCTAAAAATCTCAGTTAATGGATCATTTGATCGCTCAAAAATCGATTTTTCAGTGTCACATAATCACCAAAAATTGAATATGAGAAAAACCAAATTAACCTAGCTCATTTTCAATCGGTTTCTATTACGAGTGTCGGAGGATTCGGTTAAGCCAAATTGACTAAAACTTTTTAAAAATAAATAAATGTGTATTAAAAATTACAAGAAAAACTATTAAAAACGATTAAATCAACAAAAAGGAATAAAATTTAAATATATGTACACAAAAATTGACCAAAAAAACTGGTGACTCTTAACCAGACAATCGGTTTGAACAACTAATGGAATTTTTCTATTCGATTAACACTTAGAAAGAAAAAAAAAAATTGTACGAGATATAGATTTTATGCACACAAATTTTCAATGGACATAATTAGAGCTCTAACATAGACATTTTTGCTCTTTCAAATCACTCTTTTACCACCCAAAATAGTTTTTTATTTGATACGATGACTGATTATGTCGAGAGCAATGTTTTTTTTTTTTTTTTAAAAAAAAGAAACTATAAAAAAAATGAATAAAAGTAACAAAAATAAATAAAATCCACAAAAATTTAGATATTTCTCGTGGACAATAACTTTCGTAGAAGTAAAGCTATAGAAACAAAGACTTTTTACAATTTTAGAGGTGTTGTGCGGTCTAAAATCCTATATGTTGGTCAATACCAAAAAGGAAAAAGTTGACCAAGTGAATGTGTCAGGTCGCATGAATAAGATTAAGTGCGAGCTCCTCCGAAAGAGTTAGGTGCGACCTCCTCCTCCGAAAGAGTTAGGTGCGACTTCCTCCGAAAGAGTTAAGTGCGACTTCCACCGCATAAGTTAGTACGACCTCCTCCGAACGAGTTAAGTGCGACCAGAATGAAAAGAAAACTAGACTAAGTTTCGTCAAACGGGTAACTTACAAAGAAAGGGAAACAAAAA
This sequence comes from Parasponia andersonii, assembly GCA_002914805.1. Lineage (NCBI taxonomy): Eukaryota > Viridiplantae > Streptophyta > Magnoliopsida > Rosales > Cannabaceae > Trema > Trema andersonii. The sequence continues at coordinate 196,059 of JXTB01000072.1, forward strand.
TTTCTCTTTAAAGATCGACCAGTCATCTCATTTAAGTGATTACCTAGTTATATTGTTACTCAAATTGTATTATCCGATTATACAGTTACCCATTCTCACAATTGGGAAACCTTGAGTGATCCTCACCTATATAAAAGGAGTTCAATGTTTCAGGGGGAGATCTTTGACTTCTTTCAGATCGGGGGATTCTTTTTGAGCTTGGATCTTTTATCTTTGAAATCTTTTGGGAATTTTTTAAACTCTTGTTTCTTTTTTCCAGACAACACATTGTAATTTTGAGCTCTTGTAATTCTCCAGAAAATAGTAAAAAATAGTGGACATAAGTTCATCTTTTTTGGGGCTGAACTACTATAACATTCTAGTCTCTTTGTTTGCTTTAATTAATTAACCATTTTCACACACAAGCCACATTTTGCAATTTTCCTAAATTTATTGTTGACAAAACCTCCGTCAACAATTGGCACTAGAAGGAGGGCTATTCCGGCAGAAAAGTTTGTCCATTCCACTTCTTTCAACAATGGCAAACACCAGAAACACTACCAGAAACACCGGAACTAGCCAAAATCATCTCCAAAGTACCGCTGCTGCACAGGTAGATCCTGCTCAGGATTAGCCTACCGTGACCATACCGGAAAATATTGTCCAGAGACAGGATCGCAAGGAGGAAGCACTAGTGAAGCTTCAGCAAATTACAAGTCAGATTAATGACTCTCTACAACGACTTGCTGAGGGACAAATGCTAACTCCACCACAGCACGAACGTCACAGAGAACGTCCTGCTCAATAACCTGAGAGAGGAATTCAGATCCTGGAGACAGAGAACTGCGACAAACCTAAAGCCCGGCAGGAGCATCAAGGAGATCGTATCTCCAAGGGAAAAGGCAAGGTCACAGACTTGCTTCTGGTATCTGGTACTGAAAGTTCGAGCACTGATTGTGATCGTGGGCAACCTTCCCGGAGAGCAACCATCAATCGTGATTATTTAGACAACGAGCAAAACGTCAATCGAGGAGTGTCTTTGAAAGGATCAGTAGGGAATCTCGACAGAATCCTACAGACCTGAGATAACATCTGGATCAGCGACATAGTCAGAAGCGATCCACATCACATCACAATGACTAAAGTCGATCTCGTCGCACTGTTTCATTGGAATCCCTAAGGTCGCAGCAGACCTTACCTAACCAACCCGCCTTATATCGTGACAATGATCAGACACCACTCCTACCACCAGTAAGAGAGAATGTTCTCCCCCTGAACGTCGATGTTCATAATCTGAGGATTGCTTTAAATGCACTTGCTGATTAGGACGATGAGCTCGCTGATAGGTATCGTCAATCGCTATTCAGTGAGGAGGTTCGAGCAGCCGCCTTATCTGCTGGATTTAAACTTCCCACCATAAACACTTTTGATGGGAAAACTGATCCGCAGGACTATATGGATCACTTCAGCGACCTAATGGAACTTCATCATGTTGATGATCTCGCACGTTGTAGATGCTTTGCTATAACTCTCATTGGAGTGGCGAAGAAGTGGCTCCGAGGACTCAAGTCTGGTTCAATCTCGTCCTGGCAATATCTTCAGACTGCATTCTTGAGACAATTCCAGGCCGCAAAGAATTTTATTATTCCACTGGTAAGTCTGTCTGCTATTCAGTAAGGCCTGGAGGAAACTCTACGATCTTACCTAAATCATTTTACCTCAGAGTTGGCGAAGGTCAATAACCCACCTGAGAGAGGAGTTTTAATTCTAATGATGGCTGGAGTACGACCAGAAACTAAACTCTAGGAAGAGTTACTAGAGCGAGAATGCAGAACCCTTGAAGACTTCTATCGAAGAGTTGGTCGACATCTAAGGGTGGAATCTTCATACGAAAACCTTCATAAGATGACAAAGGGAGGAGGAAAGGATACTGCCAAAGATGCAACCACAAACAACAACAATAATGATAAGAAATCGAACAAAAGGAGTAATGAACAATCGACTGAGAAGTAGCCCAAACAGAAAAAACAGGAGATTCCAAGAGCTCCTATGAGGTTCAATAATTATACCGAATTGAATGCACCCATAGATCATATCTATGTGGTCACAAACCAACAGGAGCGGTATCGTCAACCAGAATCGATGAAAAGAGATAGAGCGAGACGCGACCCCAACAAGTTTTGTCAGTATCACAATGACATTGGACACGATACCAATAACTGCTTTGCCCTGAAAGATGATATCGAAAGATTAATTAAAGAAGGGCGGCTGTGGCAGTACTCTAAACAGAATAATGAAAGGCGAGAAGAAAACCGACAGCGAACTCCAAAAATTCAGCGCGATGTACGAACTATTTTCAGAGGACCGCACATTGGTGGAGATTCCAAGAGAGCGCAGGATAGGTATGCACGAGAAGCTCAGCAGCAGCCGTTGACCAATGTCATGCACTTTGAACAGTGACCACAAAAGCTTCAGCGAGTACCGGATATGAATATTGCCTTCACAGACCAAGACGCTAGAGAAGTCCATTATCCACATAATGATGCATTGGTCATAAAGATCAATTGTGGAAGCACGCAGTTATGGCGAGTATTGGTCGCTAACGGAAATGCTGTTGATATCCTGTATTACGACGCCTTTAAGAAGATGAGATTAATAAAAGTGACCTGAAGCCCACTGTCACCCCACTCTGATTGAGTTGATGGTCAATGTTGGAACCTATCCTAGGGTTTCAATGGTAATGACCCAATTCTTGGTTGTAGATTGCCCCTCTGCATTCAATACTGTACTAGGAAGACCGACACTGAGGGAACTTCGAGCAGTAACATCGATCTATCATCTCGCCATGAAATTCCCGACTCAACAAGGAGTAGGTGAGGTGCGAGGAAACCAATATGATACACGGACTTGTTACAACAACTCTGTAAAGCTCGTAGCAAAGGATGCGACACCTCGCATAATGATGGTCCAACTACAAAGAGAAGCGTCAGGCAAAACGTCAATCGAAACGACAAGCAAAGACCTCGACCCTTGAAAAATCGATGGAGAGGTCAAAACTGGACCCATTGAAGACTTGGAGGATTTGCTATTTGACAGGTCCTCCAAGATTTTAAGATTGGAGCGAAGCTTTAAGAACGTGTGTGAGCTTCATTGGTCACTTTTCTGAAATCTAACCTGGATGTCTTTGCATGGCAACAATCGGATATGGTGGGGATTGATCCGAATATCATGTCACTGCCTCAATATAGATACAGCGATCTACCTATGAGCAAGATCAAAGTAGTGCGCTGATGAGGATTGAGCTCGATCTCTCAGAAGAAAGGCGCGAGCAGTCTCAGCTTCGAATCGCATCATATCAACAGTGTACTGCTCGATATTATAACCCTAAAGTCAGACGAAGAGTATTTGAAGTTGGTGACCTTGTTCTTCGGTAAGGCATACCTAATAATAAAGAGTACGGTGCTGGAGTATGTGGACCCTCTTGGGAATGACCGTATGTTATTGATGCCATCATTCGACCTGGGATATATAAGTTAGCTCGCACTGGCGGACAAAAGATCAAGCATTCCTGGAATGCAGAATAACTTCGTCGCTATTATCAGTAAATTTTCATGTATATCTTCATGTTATTCGTCATTCATCAATAAAGATATCTACTTATTCGTCATTTGTTGATCGTCATTCGTCATTCGTCATTCATCATTCGTTGATCGTCATTTGTCATTCGTTGATCGTCATTCGTCAATCGTCATTCATGGATCGTCATTCGTTGTTCCTTATTCGTTAATCATCATTCGTTGATCGTTATTCATTGATCGTCATTCATGGATCGTCATTCGTTGTTCCTTATTCGTTAATCATCATTCGTTGATCGTTATTCGTTGATCGTCATTCATTGATCGTCATTCGTCATCATCAATAAGGGTATCTCCTCATCGATTATTCGATTTGGTCCACCTTTTATAGTTTTATGGCAGTCTTAGAACACCATAAGGCTCGGGGGGCAGTGAGATCAGAATATTATCTCCTACTTGCTTTCTAAGAGACTATGCAAAACGTCCATTTAAAGGGGTCGGAATTTTAGATCGCCGAAATATCTAAAATTCCTTAAAATCTTAGGATTTTCTCCTCGCTTCATGCCTAAGCATGTCGTATTACGCAATTTCCCTCCTTGAACAACAAAGTAACTAAGCAAAATGTTCATTGTTCGATATAATATATTGCTATATTTACATTTTGCCATGGAACTTTTGAAAAATAGTATTGAGTTTGCATCACTCATACTTGCTGTTTTCTTAAGCGACCTAACCTATCCTAACACAACCATTTTAAGTGTGTTGGATTCAAATCGCAATAGTGTACCGATTAGTCACCTAGTGATTGACTACTTGGTTAAATTAACTATCTTCTTTATTACAACTTAGTGTTTTGATTGTTTTGCAGGAAGAAACGTCTAATAAAGAAAGCATTCATTCATTGATAAAAGCCCGCACCTATATGCAAGCAAAGAAATACAAATAAGAAGCGGACCAAGCCCCTATTATTATGAAGTTAAAAAGAAAAATAAAATAACACTATTTTTATGCAGACGTGCTCGCTCCACCATCTCTAGTTTTGGTAGCTTCATCTTCTTTCCAACTCTGGACAAGCTCGATCACATCTTCGCCAAGGATAGAAAAGTCAAGGTCCGGATGCTCGCAGAAGATGTTATATATAATGGTCGACGAGGCGATGTCACTGGCTTTGTCTTCGAGCTCTTTGACTTCAGTAGCCTTGAACTCTTCAACAGCCTTGTGAGTCGTCTCAGTTGTCGCCTCTTTCATACGATCTGGATGATCGGAGATAGTCTTTTCAAGCTCTTTAATTTTTTCCTCAAGCTTCTCCTTTTCGAACTTCTCCTTGGCCAGACCTTCGAGCAGCTGCTGCCTCTCTAAATCGAAGGCTCTTTTCTCCTCCTTGCGAGCCTTCTCTGAGTCCTCGAATGCTTGGGTTATCTCTTCGACTTTTTCGGCCTTCTCTAAACACTCAAGGACTGGGTCATGCATCAGGACAGCAGTTGCAGCAGTCTGAAAATATAACACATCAATACCAGAAAAATGCGTTGAAAAGAGAAAATAGAAGATGCTTACATTCGCTAACATCCTCATTATACCGAAGGCAACTTTGGCTGATCGTCGCTTCATCCTCTCCCAGCCATCTTCAGAAGTGAAGCGATCAATGAAGGTTGGGCTCATACCAGCCTTCTCCGGTAATTGGTTAAGGAGTGCGAAAAGCTCCTCGTCCTTATCAACCTGGTTCGGTTCCGAAGAAGTGGCAGTTTCCTTAGATGGATCGGGATGGCTCACAGTTTGAGGCTGAGGAGGAGGCGAGCTTGTTGGGATATCCTCGGAGGCAACTTTACATTTCTTGGAAGTGTCGACCTTCTCTTTCCTTTTTGACATTGATGGAGGTATGTTCTCTGGCGTCTTGGACTTTGCTATAGACCCCAGAGTGGAAGGCGGTGCTCTCAGTCCGCTACCAATAACCATCTCTGTACAGATGTGAGTCAGCATGCGAGGTGACATAATATGATGATGATAAAATATATA
>JXTB01000072.1:217921-244652 GCA_002914805.1 Parasponia andersonii
CGCATATAAGCGTCACGGAGGAGGTCGCATATATCCTTCTTGGAGGAGGTCGCATATAAAACTTATGCGACCTTAGGATTTTAAACCGCATAACAGATACCAATTCAAGTTTGAAGGGAGCTCAAACTAAATTCAATTAGTTCAAAAGGGTTCTTGATTGTAACTTAAGGGATTTCTTCAGCATTGTTGAAGGGATTTCAATAAGCCTATTATAGCTGATGGACGCAACATTCAGTACACAAAGAGTGGAAATAACATTAGGCATCAACTAACTAAATGAGACTTCTAATTTTCATTGTTTAATCTACCGAATAGAGAAATTTTGTAATACAAATCAACATTGCTGGATTGATTGAAATTGTATTAGAAATTTGTCATAGTGAAAAAACTGTACAAAACGGTATCAGGTTATAAAAGTTGTCATAGTTATCTGGCCACGTGTTCTGAGTCATATTTAATCAAAATTTTGACAATTTATTAGATCTATTCTATGATAAAGTAATAGATCTTCTCTCTACTTGAGACCACTTATCATGAAATTTGTGAAAAATATCGCCATCGTTGGATGTAATTAGTATCCGAAAGCCTAGAAGTGAATGTGTACATATTTAAATATGAATTTTTTGTGTCATGAAAAAAGTAAAGCTAGTAATGATAACAACATACCTTTTAGCTTGCTTTCCAGTTGCATATCCCAAAGTTAATATCAAGCCATCAGCTTTTCTCTTCATTTTTCCCCCCCTTTTCTGAGCCAAAGGATTTCTTTTTTTTTTTTTTTTTTTCCCCCTAAAGGGTGAACGGTCGAATAGATTTGAGCACACAAAGTTTTATGGGTAATTGGCATATTTGCCCCCTAAAATTGTCGTTATTTAGCAATTTGGTCCCTGAATTTTTTTTTCCTTCACAATTACGTCCTTAAATTTCCAAATCAGTGGCAATCTCATCCCACCTATTAACATCTGTTAAGGATAAAAAATTTCTGTGCGCTACACGTGACTTGTTCAGCTAAGGGTAGTTTTTGGAATTTTGGAAAGTGCAAAATGTGCAATCAGATTAGAGGAAAAATAGGAATTTTGAATTTTCAAAAACCAAAAAAATTCATGAGATTTTACATTAAAAAATTCAAACTAATTCATTGAGCTTTACAGCAACTGAATTTTCGACGAGCTTCGCCTCGACGCCTTAGAAGAAAAATAAGTAATGGTCAGTACTGGAAATCTTATTTCTCCGATAGAACTTTATTGTATTTTTGGTAATTTGAATCTCTGATGAAGTTATCAACTCGTTGACCAATGAGGGTTTGACTGAGGCGATGAGTTGCAGAGAGATGAGCCCGGGGCTCGTCTGATTGCACATTTTGAATTTTTAATCCAACAAATTTTATTTTTTAAAATTTTTTAATTCAAAATTTCTATTTTTCCTCAAGATATTATTACTTTTTTCTCTTATATTTTGACACTTTATTCAAATTATACTTGTATTTTTATTATTATTAATCACATCTCAAAACTCAGGCTAATGACAGAAGGAGAATTTCACAAAGATGAGAAATTCCTTAATTTATTTGAAAAGTGTCAAAAATTATAGTTTTATTAAACGGTCCATTTAAATAAAATAATTAGAATTTTATCCCGTGAACCACTCCCACAGTTCGTATACACCATTAAACATAGATCGAATAAATACCAAAAAGAAAAACGTAAACCAAATATAAATCCAAGCATCATCATCATCCATGTCAAAAATCAAACACCAGAATGGCATACATAAGTTCACAGACAAAGATAGAATGTAATAATCTTGGTTCAATGCTAAACAGAACTCAAACAATCCAAACACCATGACGTCACGCTCCAAGCATTACTAAGATAACGAACTACAGTCAAGATGACCTCTTACTCCTCTTGATCTCCTAAGTCGCACTAGACACCACCTGAGGAAGTGAGGAAGGGGGTGAGCATAAAATGCCCAGTAAGAAAAGTAGTTACCCAGTCAAAAATATTTTAGTGATGGAAAGTTCCTGCATGATTAGTCTAAATCCAATACATACATATATAATTATCCAAAACCGGAAATCCATATGTATATGTATAAATAAATCAATACAATCAAAACCATTCAATTCAGATGCACATAACACAAATCAACTCATACTCATGAGCTCACATCCTCTCATCTGTGAAACCCAGGATGATGGTACTAAGTGTACCTAACAGCCTGCCTGATACCTAAACCCATACTTGGAGGGGATACCCATGTGTTGTCTACCAAACTGGAGGGGCAACCGAATTGCCTACGCCTGCCAAATGGGGAGATAATCAGAAGTAACAGAACTCTGCGCGGGTTTACGGACTCTACACTGACAGTCCACGATGCTAACACGGTGCTTATGTATGATCCTATGACACGTGTAACACAGAACTGAAGTGTGAAAATAATCCTGCTCGGATTTTTCAATAATATAAGCATAGTAGATTTTTACAAAAAAATAGACAGTATAACGACTCTATTTTTTATATACCCAAAAATAACCTACACTCAGAAAAATTCCCAGAGCAATTCAGTATATACATATGTATATATATATATATATGTATATCATACCATCACAATCCATCACATATGTTCAAGAAAACTAAAAATCACATTTGTTCTCATATGTTGCAGAAAATAAGTTTTATTCGAAAATAATATAAAACGGAGGTAACCGAATCCCTACCTCACAAGAATAGCGATACCGCGCTATTGAATCCTCAAGGCGTCGTCGACAATCGTCCGGAGGGTTGGGAACCAATTCTAAGCCCTCGATCGTCTTCTTGCGTTCTCAACGGAACTTCAATTCCACAAATAGACCTCTTCACTGAATTCCTAGCATCCAAAATAGCTAAGTTGGATGTATAACTTGTCCAATTCGGGTCCAAGCCCACTTTGGGCCGGCGGCGCAAAATGATATAAATCTCAACCGTTCGATCTCGATTTCTATGTCGGTCACCAAACATAGGCAATATATATATATATATTAAACTTCTCTATTTTCCGAGTACAATCCAAAAATGACAACAAAAATACAATCTAACGACCGGATTAAAAAGTCAACTCAAGCTCAAAATATTCCAAATATGGCAAATTTTGATTCGGGCATTATGGGGTTAAGATATATATATACTGTGAGTTTCCTCTCGACGAGATGAATCCAACGTGCCCAAGAACGTGAGCTGAAATGGCCTAAAACGACGCCGGTGATGAAAAGCTTTGAACGGCTCTAATCGTGTTTTCCGGCGAAACAGCGGCCGGCGACTGTTGGTGACAGCCAGTGGAGCTTCCTAGCACCACGGTGCGTCAACGCCAGTGGGCTGGAGGGGCGGACGACGGCCCGAGGTGGCTCCCACGGCAGGCCCTGCGCCTTCCGCCTTCGGCCGAGAGAAACTGAGAGTGAGGGAGAGAAGAGAGCGTCGGGGAGAGAGAGAGAGAGAGAGAGAGAGAGAGAGATGGAGAAATGATAGGGTCACGTGGCCCTGTCTTATGGGACTGTATAATTTTTTAAAAAATTGCACAATAGTCCCCAAAATTTCAAATCTCTTTCAAATCAGTCCCTAAAAATTGTAATTTAGTCCTTTTGCACAAAAATTTTGCAAATTAATCCCTCTAATATTATATCCAGATTATTTGTAAAATGTCCAAATTACCCTCCCAAAAATCCGGGTTTTTATATTATTAACATTAACCTTTAAATTTGAAATCTGTTACAAATTTATACCCTGACACCAATTTAGAACAATTAATTTACCAAGATACAGTTTAAAAAATTGAAAATAAACTATATAAAAATTGATATAAGAACAAATTTATTAAATCATCTTAGTAAATTAACTACTCTAAATTGGTGTTAGGGGAGAAATTTGTAATAAATATTAAATCTAAGAATCAATATAGATAATAACTAAAACATAAGATATAAACCGAATAAATTATCAAAATACAAAGTATAAAAATGATACTATCTCATTTTTCCTTTAATCTGATTGCACAGTTTGCACTTTCCAAAATCCTAAAAACTACCCTTAACTGAATAACTCATTTGTAGTGTACATGAAATTTTCATCCATCATTGAACAGATGTTAACAAATGGGATAAGATTGCAACTAATTCAGAAATTTATGGATGTATTTGTCAAAAAAAAAAAACGCAGAGATCAAATTGTCAAATGACAATAAATTTAGAGGGCAAACATGCCAAAAACCCAAATTTTATAGTCTTTAGTTTTCATTCTCAAACTCGCACAAAAATAAAACTAAAAATATAAATAAAAATAAAATCTTCCTATGACATTAGAGAGTGAAAAACATTGTGCCAGTCATCTTTAATATTTGTGTGTGTATATAGGCTTTTAATAAGGTCCCGTGACCGATCCCATTACGAGTTTTAAGTAAAACATATGCTTAAAATTAGTGAAACACATACGGGACCAATCTCGTAAAGGAAATACATCCTCATCCTAGTGTGTGTATATATATATATAGAGGTTATCGATACAATAGATTTTTTTTTTACTTATTTATAGATATTTTTTTTAGTCATTGGATCATTATCTAAAAATTACCATAATCCAACGGTTATTATAATTTAAGTAATTAGAAAAAATAAAAATAAATACACATTATTTATTATTTTTTTCTCCTCTTTTTATCATGAATATATCATGAATAAACATATGTGACCAATTTTAATTAGTCAAAAATATTACATAAATAGGTTAAAAAAAAAGTACATGAATTGATACCTATATTTATACGAGGATTCTAATATAGGAGAAGCAAAAACTCTCCTACATATAAGAGCATTATCTATACCGTTGGATGAAAATAAATGAAAATCAGATACACTGCACTATATGCGAGCAAAACTTGAAATAAAAAAAGAAAATCAAAATCAAAATGCTCCTCTCTTCCTCTTCGTTCTACTACTCTCTTATTCACTTTTAGATTACTCTCTTCTTCTCCTTTCAAAAAAGTTAAAATTATCAGAAAATACAGATCTGAAACTTTTGGTAATCCCTGACTTACGAATTCAAATCTTGGAGGAACCACTTTCATTCGTCTACATAAAGCAACCAACTACTTTATAAAGCTTTTAAAATTAATCTTATCCTACTAGTTCAACATTCAATTCTTCTACGAAACAAATCCAATGAAACCAAGAAAATTCAATCTTCACTATAAAAGTACACAATGTTGTGACAATAAACAGATCAAACTAGATTAGGTACAATCTCATAAATCCACTTCCAAAAATCAACAACAACGTCCTTCAAATACTCATCCAACCACATAAAATACTCTCTAGAAGATCAAAATCTTCTAAGATTTAGCCCAAGGTCAAAAATTTTGCCCAAAAATGGAGGGCAAGAAGAGAACTATTTAAAGCACAGAAGCTACCAAATATCTATAGGAAATATCACAATTGAATGCACGGAGAAAACCGCAATATAAGTGAATGATTTAATTTTATGTTCTTGATAATAATCAGCCACAGCTGAAATCCTTAACTTTCTTAAAATTCACGCACAAAATAGTAAGATAAAAGAGAAATCATCAATTTTAAATAGGCATTTTTGCCAAATCTCTGTGGCCTTTTAATAGATCTCCCTTGAGATTAAGAATAAATGATTGGTCCAAAAAAGAGTCTGTTTAGCATCTAAGAATCCGGAAGTCCACTTTGCATTAGGATAGTAACCTTAGTTTGTGTAACTGTAATGGCTTTTTGGGCTTTTGCGTATGGGTTTGAACGAATTCTAGCTTCAAAAGAAGATTAAAAAAAATCGGAGTTGGGAAGAGAGAGAGAGATGTGGGAAAGAGAGAATTTCCTGAGGATAGTGTATTTTAACTTTTATGAGTGAGAGTTATTTCACTCTATTGGATTTAATCTAAAGGTCCAAATAACACCCGTACATGTGGGCCCCTCCTACACTAGAATTTTCGATATGACTGCATGGCCTTTTTTTTCTTTTCTTTTTTTTTTTTTTTTTTTTTTTTTTTTTTTTTTCTCGTTCTTATTGCCGTGCATGAGATTCCCCCTGAGGTAATTGCATGAACATTTTTATACTTTTGAATTGAATTTTTTCGCCGACATTGTTTAATTATGGCGTTACACTTCTAGAACTATATCCAAGATTTCGTCAGAAGAAAGTATTGCCAACTAAACTTTTTTGGGTTCGTACTAGTTCATCTTTCAATGCACACGCACGGAGATCTATTTCTATTATCACTACTCACATTTCACCCTTTTTCCGATGAGTTTTCTATCTCGTTTTATGGCCCCCCATTAACTTAGAAAATATCTTGTAATTTTAACGTTATCGAACATTAAAATTACAAAGTTGTATATAAAGCCAACGTAAGTTGTAAAAGTTAGATGACCTTGTAGTGAATTTTTATCTGTTCTAAACCAGAGAATTCTCATTTTTCTCTTTACATGCTAAAACTACATTTGTAAACATGAGAGAACCTTATTGCTGCAAACTACCAAAGCTGGACACAGACACTCACATTCTTTGATGTTCATATTTTCCTACCATTTACAGCATAGCTTTCAACTATGTATTATGCAAATAAATGATATAAATCCCAACCTCCGTCGCTAGTTAGAAACTTTCGGTAACGACCATGGTGTCTCAGCCTGCTGCAAGCAAAAATTACAAGATATGACAATCTATTTTATGATTGAGGCTGTCATGAAGAGGTAAGATTTGTAAAATAATAACGATACTTGATTTTGTTAGAGAGCTAGACAAAGGAAGCTTTTCAAAAAGTACTACCATAAAAAATTCAGACATAATACCTTTGAACATTATGACAAGCCTTGATAATCAATTTCATCATTCAAAACTTCTTATACATAATAATAAGTTACCAAAAAAAGTGCATTGCTAATATTTAACCAAAACGCAGGAACTAAAAATTTTAAAAAGCATGCAGCCGTTACAAATGCAATCTCACTGTACAAAGTCTACACCATAACTGGCAGCATTTATAAAAGAAGACTTTTAAGTTAAAAATGATTTATCTTAGAGCTTTAAAGTGAGATCGGGCGTAGATGATTCTGTTCTTGGTGATGGCAACTTTGTCACAACATTCCTATCTGAGCTTTGAGTAAATTGAACATCCATACCACCACCAAATCCCTCATCCACCTGCCGGAAACTCCCTGGCCAAAAGAGATCCACATCATCATCATCTACAAACACCGGCAGTCCATAGTACCCTTGTTCAAACCTGGCCCCACCTCTTGTGTCAGGGGGCCTCTTGGATGGTATGGCTCTTTGGTGTACTGCTGCATGAGCTTCGACCCCAAGGGATCGAAATGCAGAACCATGAAGAGGCAGGGATGCCAAGCTAGTATACCTGCCAGAGAAGATTCCCATCCGCATTGCCCGTTTTGCCATTGTTCTCTCCCTCTTGTGAGCATTTTGATGGCCGCCAAGAGCCTGTGAGCTGTAGAACTTGCGCCTGCAGTAATTACAAGAAAAGACTCTCGGAATTGTTGTAACTGAAGTGTGTGTAGCCACATCGCTACTACTCTCGCCCCTCCCTTTCAGCTCAACGTTCGTGCTTGAGCTGAACTGCAGTGTCAAGTCAAGGGAAACAGGCCTAGAATCTTCTTGAAGTTTTATGACATTTGTGAGACAGGAAGAGCTTGTGGTGCTGTCCTTTGATGGATTAGGGGACGAGTCCTGCAACGCCGCATTTGAAGCTACTTGGCTGCTGACTTCTGAATCATTTTCGCATTCCAAGTTGATGTCTGGTGTTATCATGTTTGGCTAGGGTAGTGGCTGTATTCAGGATCTTTCTTTCTCCTTTGTGAGTAATCGCAAGAAGAATTGAAGAATTGCTGATTATTAGCTAACTCTTCCCCTGCAGACACAACTGAATTAGTTATTTTCTGTGACAAAAAGATGTGTGTGCGTTGTGTGTGTGTGTGTGTGTGTGTGTGTGAGAGAGAGAGAGAGAGAGAGAGAGAGAGAGAGAGAGAGAGAATGTTGTGGACGTAGAAGTAGAAGCAATAAGTGGAGCACTTGATACAGGTCACAATGAATTACAACAGACAAAAAAGATGTTTGACTTTATTAGGATCAAGTGTGTATAGCAATTGTTTTCGTGTGCAATCCAATGAATGTATTCATAGCTTATCACTATCCTGTTAAAAAGTGGACTTGAAAGACCAGATTAGACATGTTCCACTTATGCAGTACAAAGAACAAAACTCAAAGAGTACCACAAGACAGCAGTTATCTGGCCTTCAATTGGTACTAGACATCCTTCCATGTGTAAGCTGCTCCCCATATATCCATTACCTTATGTCTCAACATAAACAACTAGTCATAAGCTTTTCTAGCAAGTGAAATTTTATTGATTCACAACAGTACGCGATTTGGCTCCAACACTCTCTCATGCAGAGATTCTCATTGACAATCCTATCCAAATGAGAGGGAGGTTTCTGTTATTCAAACGCTGTCTTTTGTTCATAACTTGTAATATTTGCATAATCTAAAAGTTTCCGGGAAATTTGAGAAGTCCCTCGGAGAACTTCAGCAGAAACTTGAACACTTAAAAATTTGTAATAACTGGCAAATGTTGAAATTTTATGAGGGGCATAATGAAAACGTCTTGAGACTATGCACATATGATGAGCTTTACCGCCTAAAAGAAGATGCAATTCTTTCCCTACAGGTGATACCAAGTTAAGAGTATTACAGCAGTTACTAAAAACATTTATTTGTCTTTAGTCAACTCAGAAACAATCAACTAGCTCATTACAGTTTCAAAAAAAAATAAAAAAATAAAAAACTAGCTCATTACCAAAATTATATGTAAATAGTAATAAAAAAAACAATGCATCTTGAAACCAGCTATTCCAATAAGAAGAAAACAACACTACCTAGCAAATTATAGCCAGACAAGTTAGGCAAAGAAAATTCAAACATTTAGTTTAAAAAGTGTCCATGTTTCATCTAAAAGGTTTCTTATTTCTTTAATTTGACTGGAACCGAATCATAACCTTGTCTTCTCAACTTGTCTACATAAATGTTATTTTTTTTTTTTTTTAAATTTCCCCCCACTAACAAAGCCATTGCAAATGTGGCTGATTAAAGGATTCTTATTTCAACTAGGAGCTGGCTAGTTGGGATTTAGTAAGTCTTTGCGGACTACGATAGCTGGGTAGTACTAGGACTCCTTGATAAAAATACATCAATGCAAAGATCCTTAAGGATTAGTATTGACATTGCCATTCGGACTCCTGGAGTTTTCAAGTGAGCAAAAAACTGAGAACGGGATTGGGCCCTTGGGGTTCTCGGAAGTGTGAAAAGTGAGTGCATAATTATTCTCTCTCTTTCTTTTCTTTTTTTTTCTTTTAAAGGAAATAACTATTTTCCATTTTAGTGAAATGCTTGCTAGTGGTCTCACGTGGATGCAAGCAAGTGGTGTAATCCAAATTAAAGACTTGTATTTTTATTTTCTTGTTTGTGTGTGCTTAGATCTAAATTAATCCTAGAATTTAGATCAAACCTGTGTTCTTGGCTCTGTGGGTGTTAAAATAAAAGCAAAGTTTTATTTTAAATGATGTCAAAAGAAACTACGTCACATCAAAGCACAAAAGGAAAAAGTCCAAAATGCTGAAATCCAACTTGCCAAGAATCAAATATCTCCTACAGCTCTTTGAAAGCAAACCTAAGGGGAGGAATTTTGCCTCCACCTCAAACCAGCAACTAAAACAAGACAATGAGACATCATAACAAATATCTCGTGGTACCTACTTCAATACGTATAAGATCATAGTGGAACTTATCTATATAAGCATCATAAAGAACAAAAATAGTGCGAAGTTAATTAATCAAAGGCATAAAATAACAAAGTTTACTTGAATAAAATGGCATCAATGCTTAGACTTCAGCCTCCAAAGCTATGAGCTGCAAGCGAACCAAACATATTAAGTTACCATGTGATTCATCAGCCACTTGACTAATAAGGCTTTTCAATTCCTTAAAAATGCTTTAAAAGAACATCAAACGGAAGTCTCCATCGATAACCACTAACATTTAATTTTACAATTGCAAAGACATAATATCGATAAACACTTGTATGATATACGCAATTTATCTTCCACGAGTACTACTCCAATGGTATTTAGCAGGCTAAGAAGAAATAGATTTCCAAAGTCAAACCAGGAATCAGACTTAGATTCTAAGGAAAAAAATTAACAACTAACTACACAAGAACCACCATAATAAACTCCATTCAAAAAATATACGAGAGTTCAACAATTATATGAAACACTAGTAGAACCATCTGAGCAGGAGTACTGCAAGAATCATCAAGACAAAGAACAAGATATGGTTCTCATACAAGATTACATTGTAGATATTCGCTAAAAAACAGGGCAAAATGCATATTCAATAGCCATAAACTTTTAACTTAGAGAGATTGTAGCACACCAAAAAGAACAGAATAAATAAAACCTGTTAAGCAACATATACTTAATATCGACAAAAGGTGAATCAGAGATTCAGAATATATCAAAGATTTTTGGGATATGGATCTATAGAGTTAGCATGGAAAATATCTCAGAGACAAGTTCCAGCCTGAATCAAAAACTTCATCTTTGTAACAAAGAAAACACAAACTCTAAAACTTCATCCCTGTTTACATGAGAAACCAATTTCTCCCTACTTTTGGTTGGGCGCACGAAACATTATTTGATAAAAGGAAAATAAGTTTCCTGGTCAAAGTAAATAGTTTTTGGGACAAAGGTTTCAACTAAAGTATATTCTTATAACACTATCACCAATGCCAGCTCCACCATCACTTCTTATAGGTGCCATCTCAACCACCAACATCTAAATAGCAGCCACCAATACACATTTCATCTTCCACTTACCCAAGTCTGAAACAATGTCCAGTCATTTTTCTATATTCCAGCCAAATGGCAGTGACATGCAAGTAATAAAGTCAAGCAAGTCTTAAACCCTTCAACGCTCGAAACCAATTCCTCAATCCCTTCCTTCATTCCACCAAGAAAGACCTCATTTATGATGATTCACGCCTGCAAATAATGAAAAGACAAGATATCCCTGTTGTGGCTTGAAAACTCGTCCTAGACTAGACAAAATGAGCAGGCTTACTGCTATGGATTCTTTTCAGTGGAATAAACAAAGCTTTATACTGATGAATACCTAATGAGAGGCTAATTTCTATGTGGTCAAATAGCTTTTAAATTCAGGGAATTACGGTGAACAAACTACAACTTTTCCATTCAGCTATATGAAGTGGCAAGTAAATTCAACAAACAACCATGTTTGTTGTTAATTGTCTTGAAAGGAAAAAACAACAATACAAATATTAAAACATGTATTTCCCGACTTCTATCAATTCACTACCCTTATGGAACAGCTGCTTATAACTTCATTAAACAAAACTATGAGAACTTTTCTCCCACTCAAATTTCCCAAAAAAGAAACTTCTTTTTTCTTTTTTCTTTTTCTTTTTTATTTATTTATTTTTAAATCACTGTCTAATCTGGTAACCACTTAGCAAGTCCATGCTGATATAGTATTCAATAATCGACACTTAAGACATATTGCTAACAAGTTAAACAATCACCAGTGTTTTCTTTTTCGCAAATGTTACTGGTGACCCACAAATTGGAAAAAGGCCAGATCCATGTTCACCTTTTTCTTATGGTGGAAACTCTGTACCCTGCAGGCTAATGGCCATTCATTCTATGGGGTAATTTTTTTTTTTTTTTTGCAATAACTTAAAGTTTTATAGAGTATTATTTAACTATTGTAGAGCACGCATAGATGTATATAGAGTAAGGCCACCATCCATGTCCTGCATTAGCCTCTGATTTCTACCAAATGAGGCTAAAATCAGAAATTCAAACCACAGATATTGTAAGATTTCCCAAAACAAAAATGAATTACCAGTTGTCTAAGTGACAAAGATTCTTGCTGAATTTTGAGATAAAGGGCTGATCTTCAAAGCTTTTCTTTGCTTTTTCTCTACTTAAGCAAATCACAGATATAATTATCAACAGAGCCTGGATTTTCTTCAGTTACTTGAGATAATCTACTATATCATAAGGAGTTATAAAACTCAACTCCTGTTAAGGATATTCAAAATTAATCAATGGTTTTCTCTCTCTTTTAAGTCAGCTTGTTGGGTAGGCCTAGAAGTACTGAGAAAATATAAAACTTAAGGCTTTAGAATTAAAGCTAATTAATCAGAGTAAAATTCCTGATCTTTAACAAAAATTGTAAATTCTAGTTTATACATAAAAGAGCACCATGAGCCTCATAAATATGGAAAAGAAGGATGACATCAAAATTATACATAACAGAAACCCAGAAAACCAGGACTGACTATGTATCATAAATATGGAAAAAGAACTAAAAAAAAGTCAAAAGCTTACATCAATAGCAAACCTAGGTAAACATGGGAAAGCACAATACTAAACCAAACTCACAGAGAGCAGAAAAAGAGCTTAATATCCAAGACCCAACAAAATAGAAAGCCTTTCTTAACAGTAGCTACAAAAGCAGGAAATCCCCACTCAATACCTTTCCCTTTTTTCCACCAAAAAAAAAATTTATAAATCAATAACAGTAGCGGTATTGTTAATAACAACGAAAACAAGAACATCAAAATCTTCCATAAGTTCCTAAGAAGAATAAAATCGAGAGCTTAATGAGAGAGAGGGAGAGAGAGAGAGAGAGAGAGAGAAAGAGGTCCATACATGGTATGTTTAAAGTTCCAGAAAATACTTCAGAAATAGTCTACTTGGGAGAGTGTCTAAGTACCAGAAGATAAAAAGGCTTGTGGGCTTCCGTTGTTTTATAAAAAAAAAAAAAAAAGGAAGTTGGTAAGAAAAATAGAGAGAGAGAGAGAGAGAAGTACAGTTATGGAGAAGCAGTGGGAGGGGAGATGGGGGTGATGGTGGAGAAAGAAGTCAAGCAGATAACACACTCAGAGAGACAGAGAGAGAGAGAGAGAGAGAGAACAAATTAGTTTTGTTGAATTTTTGAGGTGGTGTTCTGAGTCTCCAACAGAAACCAATCAATGAGAGAGAAAGCACACAAAGATGACAGACAGGACAAGGCAGAGAGAGCGTGCTTACTGTAAGTCCACATATACTCTCTCCAGTCTAGTGTGAGTACTAGTGAGTGACTAGTGTACACATAATAGTGTCTCTTTAGTCTTTACTAATTGCTCATTCTTTTTTCCAACTTTCATAAAGCATGGTCAGATTCTTTCTTTTCAATATCTAACCCAAACAAAACCACCACCTTTTTTCCACAAAAATAGTTTTTATTCTTTTTCATTTATTTTTTGGTTTCTACTTTTGTCAGATGGACTACCATAACTCCTCCATCTCCTCCCACCTGCTTTACTCTGCAATTACACACACATACACGACCCTTCAGCCCTTTTCTCATCCACATAGACCATTTTCAAATTATTACATGGCTTTATTTTGTTTCATTTTCTATTATTAGATGGCCCCATTTTAAAAAAAAAAAAAAAAAAAACCAGGGAGGAGAAGAATCTAATTTTGGTTAAATTTACTTTTATAAGGTGGGTAGATATATTCATAGATTCATACTTTTAACATTTAATGTTTTTTAATATAAAGTATTCAGTATCAAGATTTATTATCACATTAGTTTATTTTTATAATAATAAATTCCTTTTCCAACTTCCAACATATGGGATAGGACACGCATACATCATTAGTCATATTCAATTTGCAAGCTGCTCTATGTCACTAGGCACCGCGACAAGGGCAAAGACCAGTACATACCTTAAAAGTTGCATTCCCTACCAATTTGTGGGTTTCTCAACTGGCCGATTCTCATCCACAGTCCCAACTTAGATTATACCGATAGTTGATTTTCGCATAACCCCACATCAAATTTTTCACCTTCTAGACATTTTAAAGCTATAATAAACTACTCTTTTTTTCATACCAAAAAAGCCCTTGTTGAACTAAAAAAGAAAAGGGAAATTTGGCGATATAGTCCCAATAAGAGAGAAAATGTCAAAGACATCTTATATGTTTCAGCAAAATACAAATTTAGACCCTATGTTTTTATAATACAAAATGTATCCCTTTAATTAGTCAAATCCAATCAAAATAATTGTGTCAGATTTTTTTTTGAAAGGACTATTATGTCAAATTTGGTAAAAAAAAAAAAAATTAATGGCTTGATTGTATAATGATACAAACCTTAGTTAAAATTGATCAAATAGTTAATCTATCGCATTGATCTTATAACCAAGCATCAAAAAAGAATTACCTTTTGTAAAAATAATTTAAAATGAATTTGAGTATTGGTATTTAAATTGCTTGGTCATAAGTTTAATGGGTAACTATTTGAGGAATGGTGTTTTGGCCATTTTTAGATAATAATTTAACAAAAGGAAATAGAAATTAGAGCTCTACATAAATACTTTTCATACAACTTATTCTAATAAATTATATATTCTAAAAAAAAATTGTTTCAATTATTTTTTCAGTAAATTTATTAATAGGATTACTCTATATACTTCTCTTACCAAAAATATCAAAATCTTCACACCTCCAATTGATTTCTCTTACTTCTTCCATATTTTCTCTTCCTCTCTTTTGTTTTATTCTTTCTTTTCTCCCAATTCTTTTAATTTATGATATAGTAGAACTACTTTGTGATCTTATTATCTATAAGAAAAATACTATTGTTCAAATGATAATATTTTTTTGCCAACTTAGGAATTCATGAAATTTCTCTGGCTTCACTCAACCCTTTCAACTTGTTCTTCTGCCTCCACAAGCCGCTTTTCTCCTCATCCATTAGCAGGTGCTTCTCCTACTGAGGAAGAGCCTCTTCCTCTCTCCTGTATGGGTTTTTTTTTTTTCAAATCTTTCTTTGTTTTCGTTTTTGTTTTTTTGTCTAAATAATCCTACTGTTTATGAAGGTTGTTGTTCATCTAATTCTAAATCTATGGTGTATTTTGTACACTCAAATGAAGATCTTTGGTATTTTTTTTGTTTTTTGTTTTCTTTTTCTAGTGTACATCCAAATTAAGATTTGTGGTATTTTTTAGACAATATATTTCTATTTTTTTATAGTTGCTAGAAATGTTGTGTTTTGTTATTTTTTGTGTGTATTTTGTTAGTATTCTTATATATCTGAGGCATTTGAATGTCATATTTAAAAGATTTTGTGCGGCGTTCGCTTATGGATACCATGAAAAGGATAGCATTTAGTGATGGGCACGGATAAGAAGTTTGCATTTATTGATGGACATCATGACAAATGTGTCGTTTACTAATAGATGCCATAAAAGATTTGTTGTCTATCGAGATGGTGAAATTCGTTTTGTCTGCTTCTTGCTAGACTAACTTGCACACCTCACTAGATTCAGTCTTATACCTTCAGTCGTAGGTTCTGATGTTTTTGTATTTTTTCCTTGGGTATGATTTTTTTGACCCGTGCTTCTACTTGGTGTAATTGGTGGAATTATTTAATCAGTTTTTAATATAATTCCTTGAGAAATTTTCTTTAGAAAATGATAATATGGAGATTGGGATAAAGTTAAAGAAGAAGGAGAAAAATGTGGCTATGATGAATTTTTTTTTTTTTCTGTCTTGTTCTTTTCTGATTTTTTTTTCTCACTTTTACTCCTCTAAACCTTTTTTTTCCTTACAAAACATATTTATATTTTAAGTTTGAACCCTACTAACTGGAAACCCACTTAATTTTTATCTTATACTTTTTATTACATTAAGAGTTTTTTTTTTTTCTCTTTATGAAAGAGATTGTTATTTTTTTAGTAAGTAAATTTAGTAAAATCAAAATTATTTAAACGTTTTTTGTTTTTTTTTTTTGGAATTGTAGATGGATATTGGGGCATTTATGAGTAATTCGCCCTATAGGAGATTTCTTGACCTTATTTAAATACGAATGGGGTTGGGGATGACAGTGGTATATATTTCTCGCAACCGCGTCGCCTTATATTATATTCCTGAATGCATGAGCTTTGTAATACGAGTCAATGGAGTGTCTTTTTATTGCTATCTAATCAAACGGTGGAGCTAGAAAGAGGCGGGGCAGGCAAAATGGCCCTAAATATTTTTTTTTTTAATTTTAGATGCATCATTTGAAAAAAAAAAAAAAACTCAATTAGCCCTTATTTACCCACAATTTTTTTTTATAAGTTTTACATGTATTTTCAAAATAATTCAAGTTATATCCCTTATAATTAAAGTTTTAATCGCACCCTTATATTTTTATAATTAAAAAACCTAGTAATTACATAGTTCTTTTTGTTTAGTAAAAAAAAAGAAATACTTTGTTTTTTTAACTCTTTAAATATTTTTGGATATAAATTAATTTTAAAAACTCAATTAAATTCAACTAAAGTCATTCATAAAGAGAAAAAAACCACAAATTAGGGAAAATTAAGGAAAAAAGAGTTCCAAAAACAAATTCATTGCCTTAGTCCCAATAGTTTGGGCCCTTCTTAAAAAAAATTATTGCTTGTGTCACTACATCTAAATCACCCCCCGCAAATATGTAATTTAGCCACTTATACGATTTGGTCAATCCTAAATGAGCATTTAGCGAAAATATAATGAATATTTTTGTATTAGTTTTTATTTATTTTGCAAAAAAATTATTTAGTCATATATTATACAACCGCTAGCCTCCGTTTGTTTTCTTTCAAAAAACCTTAGCTCTTGTTCTCTTTCTTTCTTAAAAATTTCTTGCCGTCGTTCTCACAAAAAGCTAGAAATAGATTACTTTAATCTCCTTCTTCGGCCTCTTCTCTTCCTCTCATATCCTTCTTGATCTCTTTTAGGGATGAGGGGTTTTTCTTTTTTCTTTTAATTTTCTAATAAGTCCATATTTTGATCTGGTTGTAGTACCACTTTTGTGTGAATTTGGTAATTCGTGTAGTTTTAAATTATGTTTACTAAATCTTAAATCTGAAAATTTTTTCTTTGATTTAGATATATAATATGATTGAGATGATTTTCTTTTTAATGAACATGAATCTCTTTTTGTATTGAAATCATAGTTTTTACCCACCAAAAACGCAATTCAGTAACAAGTAAAAATAATTATTTGCTGGTGATCTTTGTTATCTTAATCTTGTAGAGAATTATGATAACTCACAATTCTCGATGATATTGCATTTTTGATTCATTTTTCATCTATTTTTTAAAGAGTTTGAAATTGTAATACTTTGTGTTTATATTATAATATAAATTTTTTAACTTTTGTTAAGCTTTTTATTCGTATATCTGTACATAGTACGACCAGAGAAAAAAATCTGAGATGTGTACTACTAAATTATACTTTCCGTTAGGAAATATTCTACAAATATATACATAATACAGCCAGAGAAAAAAAATCTGAGATGTGTACTACTAATTTATACTTTCCTTAGGAAATATTCTCTATTTGTAGGCTTAGCTTAATTGGTGTGGCACTCACTTCTATGGCTCTATCTCTCCAATTATTATTATTATTATTTTGGAAAAAAAAAAAGGAAGGTTCCATGTTCAAAATGACGAAATTTCTTTTAGAACCGATCGGGAACAGAATAGTTTCTTTGTACTTGGAGAGTGACACTTCCAATTTACGAAAAATGGAAACATGTTACTTCGCCTCTTTATCGCTGCCACTATATATGGTTGGTTCCTAAAGCAAAAGGATGTCACCTCACAGCCTCAAAAATTTTATGGGATAATACTTGTTTTGACAAGATGGATCAATTCTTATCATCTTTGCTTCTCAAATCTCAATTTTCGCTTTTTCTTTATATATAAATATGTAAAATTAAAAGACTTAAAGTGAAAGTTTTTCATGTGGATCACATTAAAACACCAACATTTTTCGATGTCACATACATGTCTTTGTATATATCCAAAGATTTCTCATCGTAATAAAGTGCAAAAAGCTATATCCACTCATTGAGTGAGTTTTACTTGGGAAAATATATATTATTTGTCCAACCTAAGTAATTAAAAGAATGATGCAATAGCTCTAATTTTATCTATCAGTTTTTTCTGTCAACTAATTGTGATAATTTCTCAATGAGTACTAAGATACATAACGATAACGTACCAAATGCGTCTTCATTTTTCAAACATTAATCAGACAAAATACTGTACATAAAGCTGTAACCACTTATGACTTTTACAGGAAGAGTGTGTTGTCCATGTCCACATATAAGTAAACAATATTCATTAATTTTAAGAGGGAAAATGACACCTCATTTATCTATTGTCATCTAAAGTTATATTAAAAGAAAAAGTCCCGTAAATTCCTCTCGACAAATTTTCATTACTCTATCTATAACTCCCTAGTTTTCCTATTATCTTGACGAAATACACCTTGTAATTTTTATTTAAAAAATCTAACTTTTTGTCTTCACTATTTAGGAACAAAGAAGTCTTCCCCAATTCACCTTTTTATTATCTTTTAATCTTTATATATTTTTATTTTGAAAACTGAATAAATAATGAAAGTTAAAAATAATAGGCTTTTGAATTAAGATAAATATACAACAATTTACATTTTGTAGTGGAGACAAAATTGAAAAGATAAGTCTCAATAGAGACAAAGTAGGAACAAACCTTATTAGTTACAAATTCAAATATACCTACTCGGGGGTACAAATGAAACAAAAACAAATTGAGGGGTCAAAGTATGTGAAAATCAAAAAAAATTTTGCAAGGGGCCAAGTAGAGGGGCAAAATAACAAAATTTAAAACGGGGCCATGGTCAAAGTTTGTATCTAGCTGTTCGTAATTAAAATTGACAGTGCTTCTATTCTGAAAAAATGAAAAAAAAAAAAAAGAAAGAAAAAGGAGAAGGATAGTGCTTCTATCATTATTTAAAAAAAAAAAAAAAAAACTTTATGCCAATTATTCATTATAGAGCTGTGCTAAATATTACAACAAACAGAAATTTGGGACCCACATGTAACCACCCATATACTTTATCATTTTCGTTCTTTATTGTATAAAAAAGAAATGAAGCTTTGAAATTTGCGCCTACTCCGCACATAATCATAAATTCAATTTACTTTTCTATGCTAACATCAAAAAAAAAATTTATTAGCAAGTTGCAAACACTTTATATAAAATAGTAAAGCTAGGACAAATTATTGTGAAAAAATAATTTGA
This sequence comes from Parasponia andersonii, assembly GCA_002914805.1. NCBI lineage: Eukaryota > Viridiplantae > Streptophyta > Magnoliopsida > Rosales > Cannabaceae > Trema > Trema andersonii. Next base: position 237,153 of record JXTB01000072.1, read on the forward strand.
ATAACATGGTATTATATAATTTGTCAATATTAATTATATGAATTACTTATTATTTGTAACCTAAGCTACAACATTATTCAAAATATTTTGTTAAAATAATTTGTCAAGATGTTTAACATTTTTCTATATAAAAATTTCATCTGTAACTTTTTTATTCTTTATTTTTTAAACTGTATTCAGGTTATTTGATATCAATAATTGGACTAACATTTGTCATTTAACAATTATTAAGCAATTTACCATAAAGACAAATAAAGTGATAGTAAATAAGATTTGCATTATACATCAAGCTTGTAATAGAATGTAGTATCCATATATCTCTTTAAAGAATATTATCGATTTTCATCGTCGTTTAAAGTATATGTGTCAGAGTAAGTTTTTCACCAGCCGTCCACGTGTCTCGAACTGCTGATGCTGTATTCTCCAACTATCCACGTGTCCTCGCTATCCCAAAGTACTCTGAACTCCAAGCAGGGTCGGAGAGGCGAGGGTGGCTACCTGCAAAGACTCTCCGATGCTTAAGTCAGTGGTTTATCTTTGATACAGGGTAGCAAAGAAATATTTCAGTATGAATATATCTTTTTTTTTTTGTAAGCGTACATGCCCCTTTCGGGAACGCATGGCTCTTATATAAATAGTCCCGAGATTGTGAACCATGCGGGTCTCAATCTCAGGACTGAGTACCTTTCTCCTCAAAATCTTTTTCAGAAGTTACGGGCCGAGATTTCCGTGATCTCCTCTATATCGTCGTAGCCTGATTTCTGCCGCTTCCTACAGCTTGAATCTGTCAAGGGTGAGATTTGGATAAATCGCCAATCTGTCAGGACGGCTTGCCCCTTGCGCACACCTACCCAGGATTGTATTAAATGCTCTGTCTGGGTCTGGAATCGTAAGTTGCTTTCCATTGTATTCAGATGGAGGACCATTGGGGCTTCCAACCCCCTCAACTGTCGAGGGTAAGGGCCATTATATTCAGGTGGAAGACCCTTAGGGGTTCCGACCCCCCAGTTGTCAAGGTAAGGGTCGGATTGGGCCGGGCCTGTCCAGGGTCCGTGATGGGCCAGGCCCTAACCTTGGGAAGCCCAATAACCGATTTGGTATCACGTGCGACCCGCGTGGCCTTTAGCTAATCACTCTCGACAACTGTCGGATGGTGGGCCCCGTTTGTGATCTGTTCTGCCACTTAATCGTCCACGTGGTGTATGATTTGGGAACGGGTCCCACAACTGCCTCTATTTCCCTACTTGATGGATTCGTATCTATCAAGTGGGGAAATCGTTTATCCGTTCCTCCAATCCGGAGGATGCACATGGTTCCCCTCTTACTGATGCAGAGGTATACCATCCCATATTACTAAACCTGTTTGAATTTTGAAATTCCGACTGTTCGGTCTTCCTCATTCTCCCATTTTTCGGAAAAACTCTTCGGCTTCCCTCCTATAAAAAGCCGCAATTGTGTTCATTTGCCTCTTTACCAAAATCTTCAATCATTACAGCCTCATAAAATCCTAGGGTTTCCGCTTCCTTCTCCTCTAAAGACTTTCACTCTTCCAGTCGCGTTTCGAAATAATGGCTTCAAGTCAAAACCAGGAATTGCATCCCGTTGTGGATTCAGAGCTGGATTCACTGAGGAGGCAGCTCTGCCTCCCTGGAGGAGTGACGTTGCAATGGGTTGAGGGCCCTGCCAGACTGGTACCTTCGTCCTTGCACCCCCGAGGGTTCCATCGTCCTGGGCAGGAAGTATCTGGACAGGCTGCGATTCCCTCTTCCTCCCCTAATCCACCAATTCTTTGCTTTGATTGGAATCTATCCGATGCAGATGAATGCAAACGGGATCATGATTCTGATGGGGCTTTCTGTCCTGTCAGTTATCTATAACATGCATATTGACCTGGAGGTGATCTTTTATGCTTATAAGCTTATCCTCATCCCCAAGAAGTACTCTTACCCCACCTTCTACCTCCAGCCGATGCCAGGGTGTCACATCTTTTAGGAGTTGCCACGGTCGGACAAATAATGGGACTCTCACGCCAGGCTATATGCCGTTGGAGGGGCGTGGTGCTCCCCTTGGGTGAACGGAGAGAATTTCCAAGTCCCCTCAGTCTTCCTGCAGAGTAAGTTTTAGGTCGTGATCTTTGGGTCTGCGCCTTCTTCCGATATTATTGCTCATGTTATTTTGTCTTATGCAGTCTCGGCAGAAGAAAACAGGTTTGAACCGCATCTGTCGGCAGGGCAGCTCAAAGGCCTAGAGGGGATCATAATCTTCGGCTCTCCGGGGGAATGCAGGCACATTCAGGCCATCCTCAACCCTCTAATGATGAACTTGATGCCCAAGATGGTTTCATACCTCCCATTCCCCTTGGATACCTGGGTCATCACCAAACATCTGCGGAGCTGACTCGACGCCTCTGCCCTGAATCGATTTCGCCAGGACGAAAATGACCAGATTACCATGGCGAGTCGACAGGTTACGGCTTCAAGCCAGTTGGCAGGGACAGACGGTCTGGTGACGCCGTCCAACCACGAGCTCGAGGAGGCCGTGAGGCTTGTGGCCGAGGAGTGCGTCAGGCTCCGCAAGGAAGAAAACGCCGCCCCCAAGAGGTCTAGGGGTAAGTTTATTTTCACATCTTTGAGTCCTTGTGGGTCGGACTGTTTCTGTGAGCTAATCTCGTTATTTGTTCTTCACAGGTTCTGAGACGGGCCCATCGGCTGGCCCCTCACCCATCAAGGGGGGAGCCGCGGCACCTAAAGCTCACGCCAAGGCACCCACTGGTCAGTACCTCATGGTGCTTTCAGGAGGAGAAAAGCCAGCGGGCCCCTACTCCGACGCAGGTGAATCTCCATCTGGGGGACCGTCTGCAACCCGGATCGTACGCGAGGAAGAGACAGCGCCGAGTCCGGCTGAGGGGTCTACTGCAGTGATCTCATCCACTCCTGACTCCGGTTCGAAATTGAGTGTTGTTAGCCTCGGTGGAGAGATCGCCGAGCTCAGTGGGGGAGCTCCGAGATTGAAATCCAGACTATCTTCCCCTCCCCCGGTCCCTACAAAGCGGCAATGTGAGGTCGGCTCGTCCAACGAGGAAGAGGGCTGGGTGGAGTAGAGGGGCAGGGTCACCCCATCGTCTGACAGTGACGACGATGGGGCGACGCTGACCCTTCTAAGGAGAAAACAGTCAGCATGCAGCAGCCTACCCAAAGGTGGTGCACCACCTTTCACCGTGGCCGATGGCATTCCTGATGGCGTCGGACTTCCCTCAGTCCCTATCGCCATTACCTTGAAGGCGTGCCCGGTGGGTGGAGAGGGTGCCCTTACGGCCAGCGGGGCGGGGCCGTGTTTCCCGGGTGTGGACGATACCCAAAGGGAGGGTCTAGCCACAGAGCTGGAGCTGGAGGTGCTCACGTCGGAGAATATCGAGCTCGTCACCACCCGCACCTTTGCCCAGGTTTGTTACACTTGGTTACTTCTATGTTTTTCAACATCTTTGCTAAATGCTGACTCCCCCTTTGTTGTTTAACTTGCAGCTGTCTGCCATCCAGTCCTTCTACTCTTCTCGCGTCAGGGATCTGACAAGGAACTGAGTTCCCATTCTACACTGGCCAAGCGCAGCGAGGCCGCCCTCGCCGAATTGAGGTCCGACTTTGACATATATCGGAGCCTCGAGGAGGCGAAGGTCAGCAGCATGGTGGCTCACGCTCTGAGTATCGAGAGGACCAGACATGAGGAGCTGGCTGCGAGACTGGCTTAGGCAGAGGCTGACAAACTTGCCCAATCCGAAGCTGCCAGACTGGCCCAGGGCGAGCTGAGGATCAAGGAGCAAGAGCTACAGAGTGCGGGGGCACAGATGGGATTGGCCTTCATTGCTCGTGACTAGGCTGATGAGGATACCAAGGAAGCGAGAAAAGCCGAGGCGGCAGCCAAACTAGAGGCCCACGCTCTGTAACGCAGACTTGACCGGTCCTATGAGGTAAACTGATATCTCTTTTTGGACCACAAAAATCTGATGGGTGCTCAGGTGGAGATGTCTCGTAAACACTGCGAGGACCTCGCTGGTATTTACTCTTTATTGGTCGACTTATCGCAGTGGCAGGCAGAGCTCAGGTTGGCGGCGTTGAAGGATAGGCTGGTGGATGCGGAGAAATTAAAGACAAGGTACCAGAGACAGGTGGATGTCCTTTCTGCAGAAAGCTACAGGTCTGGCTAGGAGAATAGAGAGTTTGAAAACCACGCTGACGTGGTGACGCCAGACCAATTTGACGATCAGAAAGGCGTCGAGAGGGACTATTACTCCGTCAAGCACTATATGCAGTAGCTTGGGGACGAGATCAGTATCACGTACCTAGCCGACGTGCTGGAGATGCTTGCTACAGAAAAGGACGGGCCCTCTACATCTGCTCCTGGTGCCATAGAGCTTGTCTCCGCTTCTGGTTCGCCAGATCGAACTCCGGAAACCCTTGATATTCAGCCTAGCCTTGGGGTCTCAACTGGAAAAGGGTCTGGCGCGGTCATTGTATCTAGTGACGAATCTGACCCTGCCACGCCACCCTCCACCGGGGCCGGTCCAAGCACTGGGATTGGCAGTGCTCCCATGGACGGAGGTAACTAGGGTCTCTAACTTTGTACATTTGTAATGCTGACCTTCGTTGTAATCCTTCAAACAAATAATAAGAATCGTGCAATTCTCCTTAGTCTGTTTTCTTTTTCTTTGTTGACCGCGTCCGACCGTCTGTATAAATAATTGTATGGACTCGGTTTCGGACTATTAGTGAGTTCTCCTTGGGTCATGACTGCCAAGATTAGCTGACCGTCTGTATAAATAATTGTATGGACTCGATTTCGGACTATTAGTGAGTCTTCCTAGGGTCATGACTGCCAAGATTAGTTCCGAAGATAGGGGTGCGAGTTTTGAATCATCTGGTTTCATGGAGGCATAACTCTTGCTATAACTTGTTTTGACAGAGTTCAGCCCGCGCGTGTGGCTGGATTTTTCCAACCCCAAGTAGGACCGTGCTCGAAGCCAGCTCCAACGATTGGTCAACCATTGTTTGGACCCGTCGTTGCAAAGGAGAAGGCCTGGGCTTGGCTCTTACCGGGAACAGACAGGGCATTATCACTCTGACGTCTCCTTAAGAGTCCGCACTAGACCTGTATCCCGCAAGTAGGGTTCATGAGTGCTCACCACCATTAACCGTGCGCTTTGTACTTTTAGGACATAATAAACATGCTTTAATTTTGATTTCTATCTTCACGTTTTGGTTTGGTTCTGGACTACTTCCAATCGGTAGACTCCAAATCCATTCACGCCCTAATCATGCAAAAATAGATCATCCCCTGGCTAGAGTCTGTTTCCCTTTAGCTCTTCGTGTAGCCAAAACATTCCTTTGGGGGGGTTCACTTCTAACGGGTGGACCCCGACCCTGCTTTTCTTTAGCTCTTCATGTAGCTGAAGTGTTCCTTGGGGAGGGTCCACTTCCAACGGGTGGATCCTGACCCTGCTTTTCTTTAGCTCTTCGTGTAGCTAAAAGTGTTCCTTGGGGGGTCCGCTGGCAAGCTTTTGGGTTGCACACCCCCTTTCTATTTGTACGTTTTCTTGGGTCATCGACAAGTGTTTTATTGCACAATTTGATTCCCAAAGTATGATCGTTTTCGAGGTTTGCTGGCAAGTTTTTGGTTGCAGAGAGCAGTTTCTTCTTCGTACATTTTCTCGGGCCGTCGACGAGCGACGTGATTCCCATAGTACGAGCATTTTTGAGATCTGCTGGCAAGCCTTTGGTTGCACAGCAGTTTCCTCTTTGCACGTTTTATCGGGTCGTCGACGAGTGACGTGAGTCCCATAGTGTGAGCATTTTTGAGGTCTGCGGGCAAGATTTCGTTGCACAGCTATTTCCCCCTCGCACGTTTTCTCGGGTTATCGACGAGCGACGTGAGTCCCATAGTGCGAGTTTTTTTGAGGTCTACTGGCAAGATTTTGTTGCACAGTTATTTCCTCCTCGCACGTTTTCTCGAGTCGTCGACGAGCGACGTGAGTCCCATAGTGCGAGCATTTTTGAGCTCTGCTGGCAAGATTTTGTTGCACAGCTATTTCCTCTTCGCATGTTTTCTCGGGTCGTCGACGAACGACGTGAGTCCCATAGTGCGAGCATTTTTGAGGTCTGCTGGCAAGATTTTGTTGCGCAGCAGTTTCCTCTTCGCACGTTTTCTCGAGTCTTCGATGAGCGACGTAAGTCCCAGAGTGCGGGCATTTTTGAGGTCTGCTGGCAAGTTTTTGTTGCACAGCAGTTTTCTCGTCGCACGTTTTCTCGGGTTGTCGACAAGCGACGTGAGTCCCATAGTGCGAGCATTTTTGAGGTCTGCTGGCAAGATTTTGTTGCGCAGCAGTTTCCTCTTCGCACGTTTTCTCGGGTCGTTGATGAGAGACGTGAGTCCCAGAGTGCGAGCATTGATTGCGCGAATAGTGCGTATGGTCCGTAACTATGGAAGGCCCTTTTCTGTGGCAATCTGGTAGTATTTTTAGCCTGCGCAAACAAAACGTTGGGTTTGCCGCTGTGGGTAGACCCTCTTTTGTAGCAGCCTGGTATCTTTTGACCGCGCACCTGAAGCGTCGGGTCTGTCAGTGAGGGTAGGCCCTTTTCTAGAAGACCTTAACCTGTTCCAGAATTGAGTTTTATAATAATATGAACGCTCATACGGGTCTCATGCATGAGTAGTGTGTGGGGTCTGCCGCTGTGGGCAGACCCCAGAGATAAATCTATGTGGAAAAAGAGAACATGATCTGTTTAAGATTTAGGCTTTTCAACAACATAGGCATTCACATGGTCTTACATCATATATATGTGCCTTACATGTGATACTTTTTCAAGTGCTGAGCGTTCCACGTGTTCGGCACATTTTTTCCCGTTTTGAGTTCCTTCAAGACATACGCACCATTATCGAGCGCTTTGATTACCTCATAGGGTCCGATCCAATTGGAGTCCAGTTTCGAAAAATTCCCTGTTCTAGCTTTCAGGACCCAATCTCTGGCGTTAAATCGTCGGGCACTAACCTTTTTCACGTAGTAGGACCTAGCCTACTGGTGGTATGAAGCCAAGTGGACCAAGGCCATGTTTCTCGTTTCTTCTAGGAGGTCTGTGTTGTGGCTCAACTGGCGCTCATTTAAGGCGGCATCTTTTACCACTTCGGAGCAGAGGGTCGGGAGGCCGACCTCAGTCGGGATCACAGCCTCTGATTCGTAGACCATGGTGAATGGCATTCTCCCAGTAGACCTCCGCTCTGTGGTACGATGGGCCCACACAATGGCCGGCAGCTCTTCTAACTACTTGCCTTTAGCCTCCTGCAAGTTCTTCTTGATGTTGCTGAATATGGCTTTGTTCGTCGCCTCTGCTTGACTGTTCCCCTAATAGTAGTTCACGGAAGAGAAACTGAGCCTTATATCATACAGCTCGCACAACTCCTTGAGCTTAGCATTTTGGAACTGCGTGCCATGGTCGGCGTGTATCTCTTTCG
>JXTB01000072.1:244790-259315 GCA_002914805.1 Parasponia andersonii
TCGACGGGGCCTATGCAGCGTAGCATCGGACCCATTGTCGATCTCCTGTATAACTGTTCACCCATCATCGAGTACCTGGCAGCCTTTAATCTGACTGACCTCACTTCTCGAGGGTCTGTGGGCAGGTTCCCCAACGTCAAATACTGTGTGATGGGCTTCATCCACCCTTCGTCAGTAGCGCCGGTTGCAAACACGTGGTGCGCAGGGGTCTGCGGGGGGTCCTCTATGCTCCCGCCTTCTAAGAGGACTTCTATGCTTTCAACGGTACCCATGATTGATACACTCTTAGCTAGCACGCCAGCCCTCTGGTTCATCTCCCTGGGGATCGGTTCGATATTGAAATTGCCAAAGCGAGCTTTTGCCCCCATCACTTTGGAGAAGTACCTGTGCAACCTCGGTTCTTTTACTTCGAAGTCTCCCCTGACCTGACCTGCGATCAACTGCGAGTCGGTCTTCACGGCGATGTCCTCTACTCCGAAGTGTAGTGCCAACTCAAGGCCTTGCAACAGTGCCTCATACTCCGCCTCGTTGTTAGTCGCCTGGAAGCTGAGCCTCAATGCTTTCTCAACTCTGAGACCCGTTGGGGTCTGCAAGACTATCCCGATACCTGACCCTGAGGTATTCGTGGATCCGTCTGTGTAGAGCATCCAGGCTGAAGGGGGGTGAAGTTGAGACATCTGATTCGGGTCATGCCGTTCGCCAAAGGATTCGATTTCACCAAAAAATCCGCCATGACCTGTCCTTTCTTTGCCGTTCGAGGCTGATATTCGATATCGTATATCCCCAGCTCGATGACCCATTTGGTCAGTCGTCCCGGTAGGTCTGGTTTGGCCAAGATTTGACGGATAGGGAAATACATATACACAATGACCGAGTATGTCTCAAAATACTGCCGGAGTTTCTTTTTAGTGTTGACTAGAGCGAGGACTAGCTTTTCTGCCACACTATATCGGGTTTCGGCATCTAGGAGCATGTGGCTTATATAAAACACCAGTTTCTGTTTACCGTCTTCCTCGATGAACAGTACGACGCTGACCACTACTTCGGACACTGCTAAATAGGCATACAGACGCTTCCCTTCTGCCGGGGAAGCCAGGATAGGTGGGTGACTCAGATACAGCTTGAGGTCTGCCAGTGCCCTGTCTTGTTCTTCCCCCTAGATGGCAGTAGAGCTTTTCTTCAAGCATTGGAAGAAAGGCTTGCATCGGTCAGACATCTTAGATACGAATCGGCTGAGAGCGGCTACCTTCCCAGCCAGGCATTGGACCTCTCGAACGGATGAGGGTCTCTACACATTCGCGATCGAGGTTAGCTGGGTCGGGTATGCCTCAATACCCCTCCGGCTCACGATATGTCCCAAGAATTGCCCAGAGGATACCCTAAATGCACACTTCTTGGGATTCAGATGCATCTGATGTTGTCTCAGAATCTGAAAACATTCGTCCAGGTGCCTCAGATGGTCTGAATCCTCCCTGCTCTTCATGACCATATCGTCGATGTAGACCTCCATAGTCTTTCCTAGTAGCCTGGTGAACATTTTATTCATAAACATCTAGTAGGTTGCCCCCGCGTTCTTCAGGCCAAATGGCATACGCCTGTAGCAGTACAGACCTCACTCCGTGATAAAAGCCGTGTAGATCTGGTCTTCCACGTACAGGAGGATCTGGTTGTATCCGGAGTAGGCATCCAGAATGCTCATTCTGTTGAATCCTACCGTCGCATCTACATTTGGTCGATTCTTGGCAGGGGGAAACTATCCTTCGGGCAGGCCTTGTTCAGGTTGGTGAAGTCTATACAAATACAGTCATCGCCGTTTTTCTTTTTCACCACTACCGGATTGGAGACCCATCGCAGGTATACGCATTCCCTGATCAGACCGCTCTCCAGCAGCTTTTCTACCTCCTTGTTGATCACTCTATTTTTCACTGGTGTGAACTTTCGGGATTTCTGCCTGACTGAAGGGAAAATGGAGTCTATGTTCAGCCGGTGGCAGGAGGGTTCGGGGTCTATCCCGGGCATATCATCGTGGGACCACGCGAAGACGTCCTCGTTTTGCTTCAGGAATCCCAGGATCTCGTTCTTTTGCTCCTCGGGTAATAAGGCCCCGCTCAGAACCACCTTCGCTGGCTCTGTCTCTTTCAAAGGGACCATTACCAGCTCCTCGATCATGGATTCGGGGCCGTCAGATTCTTCTTCGATTCGCTTCATGTATGCTGGTAGGCGGTCCTCTAATTGCTATCCTTTCCCGATTGCGGTGCTTGCATCCGCGTCGGATCCCTTCAGAGAGGCTGAAAAGCATTTCTTCATAGAGGCCTGGTCTCCCTCGATGTCAATCGTGTATGTACTGTCCTTTGATTGACATCTTAAGACCTGGTGGAGGGTGGAAGCGACCCCATGCATGGCGTGGATCCATCCCCTTCTCATGATGACGTTGAAGGAGAACTGGTAGTCAATGATGACGAAAACCACGTCCAAGCACCTCTCAGCTGTACAGACATTACGGGTCATGATGCCCAAAGGGTAGACCCTCATGCTGTCGAAAGCGAACAGCAGTTGACAGGTCAGCTTGAGTGTGCTTCTATCCAAACCCATATTCTTGAATGTGCTGAGGAATAGGATATCGACCCTGCTTCCACCATCGACCAGGACCCTTCCGACCAATGTGGAGCCAATCTGCAGTTTAATCACCAAGGGATCGTCGTGAGGATGGCGCACCGTGATTAAATCTTGCTGGGTGAAAATGATGGAGGCGGCGGGTGTGCGGCTTTCTCCCAACATCAAGTGGTTGACGGAGTGGCCTATCCCCCTTAAGCACTTCACCCTACCCTCCGCTCTTTTGAGGCATCTTTCTTTTTCCTCTTGATCCTGAGTCAGCTCTGGTCTGCCCACAATGGTCGGCACTATCCTCAGGGTCTACTCTCCTGACCTAGAGGCTTGGGCCTGCTTCCCTTTCTCAGGCCTGGTGACGTCTTCCAGCGGTTGGGTTCCGCCAGTTTTCACGTACTACTTCAACCTGCCAGCGTGGATTGCCATCATGATCTGAGCGTAAAGGTTGCGGCAGTGGATGGTGTCGTGCCCGAAGTCTTTGTGGAACTAGCAATACCTGTTCATATTCTTCATATGCTCAGGGACGCCAGATTTGGGTGGGTCTTTGAAAATGCCCATGTCCTTGTTTTGGAGGTAGATCACATCGATCGGCGTGTTGAGCTCATACTTCGGCAGAGGGTCACGGATCGTCTTCCTCCTCTTGCCACCCTCATGACTGTCCCGGACGAGGACTTCCTACTTCAGAGCCAGCCTTTGGCCCGGTGAGGGCCTCTTCACCCCTTGTGTGGCCGGGGGTTGTACTGGGGTCATTGTTATTGTGGTAGAGGTCTTGGGCACCTTATGGTGATTTTCCAACACCCTGAATACCCCTTCCGACTTTGCCTGGACGTCCGCTATATCGTACGGAAGATTTAGAAGGAGTTGGTCTGATAACATTGATCCTGGCTGCAGGCTCCTAACAAATGAGCCTGTGGCTTGAACCGAGTCGGCATTATGGACCAGGGACATTACCTCGAAGAAGTGCGAGAGGTACTGTCGCGGAGACTCATCTGCGGCCTGCTCTAATCGGTCCAGGTCTCGCATGGTTTTTTACTGTCTCCGCACACCCGCATACTGCTTCAAGAAGAGCTTGCAGAAATCTTTAAACCGTTTTTGAATTTTTCCAGGAGCTGCCTGAACCACAACAGGGCCGGTCCTGCTAGGGTCGTGGAGAAGACTTTACAGATTACGGCCTCGTCCCTGGTCTCCAATACCATCTTCTGCTGAAAGTGGAATATATGGTCGAGAGGGTCGGTTTTTCCCTCGAACGGCCTGAAGGTCGGGGTCGTGAAGTCCCTCGGCCTGGACTCCATCTGGATCTAGACGGTGAAGGCCATCCAGTTGATCCCTTGCACAGTTTGTTTCGCTAGATCGTCGGGGGTCTGGCTGTGATGGGCGCCGAGTCTCTTACCCAACTCCGCCATCATCTCTTGCTTCCAGTCGGGAGGCATATCTCCTGGACTTCCATGGTGCCTTCTGCCCATTACGCCCCTGGTTTGGAAGGGTCTCGACTGGCTTTGACGTGTCCCCTGTATATGCGATCCGGAGGGTGTGGGAGCTTCCCCTCGCGGTTGATTTCCGAATTCTTGCTGTACTTCTTCGTCAAAATCTTCTCTCCGCTAGGTCCTGTCTTCGCTCACCAGTAGCCCTTTGAGGCAGGCGTTATCTCTGTGTACCTCTGCGACTTCATCCCTTGAACCCAGGACGGCTTCGTGAGCCATGTCTGCCTTCCGGTTTGCTTCCGCAAGGGTGGCAAGCATCTGATCCAGATCCGGTCGTGCTTCTCGGGAGCTCCCTTCGGCAACAGGACGTGCGTTCCTGGTTGTCATCCTTGAGGGTGCCATCAGACGTTGTATGGCTTTTTGTTCGTGGAGAGCGCGATTGCGAGTATCCTACTCTTTTTCTCACGCTCAACCGTTTGTTCCCACAGACGGCGCTAAACTGTTGGAGCAAGTTTCTCACCAGCCGTCCACATGTCTCAAACTGCTGATGCTGTATTCTCCAACTATCCACGTGTCCTCGCTATCCCAAAGTACTCTGAACTCCAAGCAGGTCAGAGAGGCGGGGTGGCTACCTGCAAAGGCTCTCCGATGCTTAAGTCAGTGGTTTATCTTTGATACAGGTTAGCAAGAAAATATTTCAGTATGAATATATCTTTTTTCTTTAAGCATACATGCCCCTCTCGGGAACGCATGGCTCTTATATAAATAGTCCCGAGATTGTGAACCATGCGGGTCTCAATCTCAGGACTAAGTACCTTTTTCCTCAAAATCTTTTTCAGAAGTCACGGGCCGAGATTTCCGTGATCTCCTCTGTATCGTCGTAGCCTGATTTCTGCCGCCTCCTATGGTTTGAATCTGTCAGGGGTGAGATTTGGGTAAATCGTTGTTCTGTCAGGACAGCTTGCCCCTTGCGCACGCCTACCCAGGATTGCATTAAATGCTCTGTCTGGGTCTGGAATCGTGAGTTGCTTTCCATTGTATTCAGATGGAGGACCCTTGGGGGTTCCGACCCCCTAAACTGTTGAGGTAAGGGCTATTGTATTCAGGTGGAAGACCCTTGGGGGTTCCGACTCCCCAGCTGTCAAGGTAAGGGTCAGACTGGGCCGGGCCTGTCCAGGGTCCGTGATGGGCCCGACCCTTAACTTGGGAAGCCCAATAACCGATTTGGTATCACGTGCGACCCGCGTGGCATTTAGCTAATCACTCTCGACAGCTGTCGGATGGTGGGTCCCGTTTGGGACATGTTCTGCCACTTAATCATCCACGTGGTGTATGATTTGGGAACGGGTCCCACAATATGATAAAAAAAATACATTATAAATTATTTATAAAATTAAAATTTTTACTAAATAAAAATTTTAGAATTCTAATATTATTCACAATTATCATTATCATTGGTTAACAATTTTTGACCATGTAATAAAAGACAAAAGTGAAGGAGTAGGCATCAGATAAGTGATTGACTCTATTCGTTCGATCGGTAGCTTGATCTTATTTGAAATTTTCAACTAGGGTCAAATTTTTCAATTATTGGTCGAAGATTTTTTCTGGCCACCAACTAGTGGCGAAATACTACAGGTAGTGATGGCGGCAAAAATAGTTTGAGATTTATTAAAAAAGAATACATTTTAGGTTATTCAGTAATGAAGGTATTGTATAAACAACGAGGTTAGTGTTAAAAAAATTTATAGCATTACGACGGCTTAATAGACCTTATGTGTAAATTTCCCCATTTATAAAGTCGAGAAACTGGTGTATACAATCGCACAATGAAAGATTACCATAATAGAAGAGAAAAATAAATGGAAATCTTGAATTCATTAATTTATCCTTCAAAAAAATATTCATTAATTTATACCTCCAAAAAAATTAATTTATTCAATTGATTGATTTGGAGAAACCTTAATTAGGAGCAAAGTATTTACTGTCAATAATAATAGTAAAATCTCTATAAATGAATATTATTGGGACTTAAAAAATATTATTTCAAGGATGTCATTTACTGATTGATAAATGAGTAATTTATTAATTTATCGACAAATGGAAATTTATTAATTTAAAAGAATTTATATGATTTTAATACTTTTTATTGTATTGTTATTTGTTTTGACTAAAATACATGTATGAGTTGTAAATTAAAAAAAAAAGTTAATAGTTAATAGTCAATGTATAATGTATAAGAACTCAAAGGTTAACATGTACATACAAAAAATTTAATATATTTTTTGTATAAACAGATAAAAATGAAAGTTAACGTTATTGATTATACATAAAAAAAGGTTAATAAACAGATATATACAGCTTTGAAATTTAATGTAAAGTACCTCAAGATGTTTAATAAACATTAAACATAATCTCTACAAAGAGTCATCAGTTTTACTTTGAGATTCTAAGTCCTTACAATTTTCATATCTTTTCCCTTCACGGCATTTCAATTGAAAGGAGTAAAATCTCCTACATGGACTAATGACATAAGGAGATTGTTTGAGTGTAAAATAAGCACTCGTCTTCCACTAAAAAAGACTTGAAACAATGGATTTGATAAACGTTTCATGTCTCTGTTAGCCAAAGAACATATCAAATACTTTTTAAAAGTCAATAGAATATTTGTTAAATGAGGTGAAAAAAAGTAATGTAATAAGATCAATTTCGATACGAAGAAAAAGCAAAAACAATTTTAGATGCATACATTTTGAAAAAGAACACAATTAAGAAAATAGGGTTATCAAGAAAAAAAACCCCTTAATATTATAGATTTTTTATGTTATTATATATATTTAATTGATTCTTAATTTACATACCCGTTAGACTCTAAAAGAATTTTAAAATTATTATTATCTTATATATTTTACTAGATTATAAATTTAGCACATTATTCATGAGTTAACACTAAAAATTTTATTATTTAACCGAAATTATTAATTTATCAAAGATTTATTAATCAATGTTTACAAACAATTCCAAGTATTTAGCTGTCCTGTCTCAATTATCGTTAGTTAAAATATTCATGCGAGTCCATATAATGGCCAGATCCATAATAATAGACGATTGTGAATATATTATGACACATGACACGTTTATTAAATGGATTACACGTGTCGTGTCGTGTTACACATGTATTAATCGTGTCGTGTTCGGGTTTAAATTTTTGACACGTTTATTAATTGTGTCGTATTCGGGGTATTCGAGTTGAATGTTATTGTGTCGTGTCGCAATCGTGTCGACCCGAACACGACACGATAACACGAATTGCCATCCCTGGAAAATAGTGGTTTGAGGCATATTGTGGTAGGCTCCACTGTATAGCATTTTTTGCAATTCACTCATTCTATGTTCTTTTTCTTTAATTAAAAAAAAAAGCCGAATATGATTGGCGTAAACTCAACTAATCTAATCTGTAAATATACCTGATAATAATTCAATATGTATTTTGTTATATAGGCTGTAATTTAGTAAGAATTTTTTGTTTAAACATATTTATAAGTAATTTTTTTAAACTATTGATCTAACGACTATTATAATTCTTACGGTTAAAAAAAATAAAAAAAAAATATTATTTAATATTATTTATTTTTATTTTTTCTCATAAAAAATATATATACTGAATTTTAATTGGACAAAAAAATATTTATAAATAAGTAAAAATAATATTTACCGAATGATTGGGCATAAACATACATGTTTAAATGAATTGGATCATGAGATTTTTTTAACTTATTTATTTATTTGAAAGAAGGACTATTGGATTCAAAGACAGCAATATAACATTTCGATTCTACTATTAAATCTGATATTTGTATTTGGACATAAAGTGCTCTAATCATATTCAAACTTCGTGATAAACAAGATTGTGTACATTATTTAATGCTTCACATTTCACAATATATAGCATATTTAACTTTTTTAGAATTTAAGCGACGAATTTAAGCAACGAAATGGGTTGACTAAGTAGTAAGAACACCTATTATTTAGAATCTTGATATCACATCAGGGGTAGGCGTGAAAACTCATTATCCATAATTAGGTAGGGTGGAGATTATGTAGTAGTAGGTATTTTCTTTTAATTTATAACAAGTGGAAGTCATTAGTTAAGCATCACTTAAAAAAAAAAAAACATTTGATACGATAATCAATGCTTAATCATTTATTCATTTTATTTATTCTCCTTATATTTGTATATTTTTGGAACGAACAACTGTAATAAGTACCTGAAGTCTGAACTTTTTGGAGAAAAAAAAAAATATGGGTTATATTTGCACCATAATTGACATAAAGGCATTTTAAACATTTTTTTTCTTAGATATTTATCCTTTATTAAAGAGACCAAAATGTTTGTATAGCCTTTATAATATTTTACTCTTAATAATTGTACCCCGATCTATTGTAATTAAAAGTTTTAAACTTTTCCTCATATGAATTTGAACTTTCTCCAGAAGCTTCTTAGCCTCAAAGCCATTAAAATCCATTTGAAAATTTGGTTCATCAATAGAACAATATCATGTTAAACTTTCAACATTTGTGGATCATCTAGTAATATTTAAAAAATAAGTTGTATTTTCGCCTTATTTCAAACACTTTTAATCACTTTTTCGGAATCTCAACTTTAGATTATCCATTTATGTCGACGAATATTTTCAAACTCAAACTTTTTCAAAAGAATCATACTTCAAAGAGAAACAGAAAAAAAAAAAAAAAAGTAAATTTATTAGATTTCCTTAGGAATCAATGAAAAGATTCTGCAATATGATAAAAGGATTTCAAACGTTAAGCTTCAGTCGCATTTTTATTTTTATTATTATTTTTTTTTTGGGATCATCGGTCTAGCTTTGTGAGAATATTATTGAGAATTTTTATTTTCTCTCTTTTGTTATTCAGTGAACTGAGAAAGCGCACCAGGCCACTTGGAAAGAACAGATCGACAAGAGATAGCTTCTAGTGTTTCCAAACGTTGTAATTAAATGAAAGGAAATTACGAAAAAGAAAAGAAGGAAACTCCGGTAGTCCAAACGATGTTTTGTATAAATATATGATCTTTCCCTTAATTAAATGTGTAAATAAACGAAAATAAAATAAAAAACAAAGAAGAAAAAAAAAACTTCAATAGTCCAAACGATGTTTTTTTGTAAATATTTTAACTATTTGAAATAAAAAATAACATGATATAAGTTTGAATTTACATATTTTTGGGAGCATATTCGTCAAAAAAAAAAAAAAATATATATATATATATATAAGGTACAAATTTATTGAATTTGAAAATGTGAAGGCATTATTTTTTTTTACAAAAGCTAAAATATATGATTTAAATTATAGAAAGACCAAATATGAAGAATTGTTTTGTGCAATTAACCCTTTTCTTAAACCCAAAGGTCCTAAAACTATTCAATATATTACAGTAACGCAAAGGAAATAAATAAAGTTGTCTTCATCTTCACCAAATCTCAACTCCTCGGCCCAGAGTTGTTCTCCTTTTCTTCAAGGGGCCTGTATAAAATGGTCCATTATAAATATGTTCATGTTATTTTGTTATAAATATACTTGATAATTCTATAAAAATAAAATTAATTATGCTATTTTATTTATTAAAAATGTATGTCTTTAACTGATTATAGTTTAGATTTTAGTGATTTTATTTTATTTTATTTAGATTTAGTTTTAATTTCATTTCATTTTGTTTTAGCTATTTTATTTAGGTATTTAATTTAATTAGTATAAGTGAATTTGATTTAGATTTAACTATTTCTTTCTAATTTGTTTTTATCTGATTTCCAACAAAGAAAACAAAAGAAAAAAAGGTCGGATTGGCGCGTGTAAGACACGCAGGACAGGGCAAGTGAGGAGACGAGCAGACATGTGGGGCCCGCGTCTTTAGTGGATGTAGCCGTGTGTTATCTTATGCTATATATATTCGTGCAACAGTTTGTTTGTGCCAACTAAAGTTAGCCACATCATCAGTTTGTCTTCAGCATTTAGAATGACCAATTAGTAGCTAGAACCTTGCCGAGCCAATCTTTTTCTGCCGCATGAGAAAATTATTGAGAAACAGAATAACATAATGGAGTCTCTTTAATCATCGTAATCTTTTTTAGTTTCATTTTATTTTTAACTTTAAATTTTTATTTTTAGGATGTTTATATTTAATATTTTTATTTTTCTTAGTTTAATCATGTTTTAGATTTTTTTTTTCCAAGGTCTAGATGTAGTCTAATTATGATATTTTAAATATTTTTTTTAATTTAGTTCATGAATTATTTTTTTAGTTGAGTTTTTAATTCTGTTCTTATTGTTTTTATTTAATTGACTACTAAATAGATAATTTGTTAATCATAATGAAATCGGAATGAGATTTATGTGTCTAGTTCATTGGATTGAAAGTCATAAATTGTATGTAAAATATGAATATATTTACATAGTTTGTGTAGTCTCTATATAATTTTCTATAGATCTTAATGAATTCTTAATCAGTTTAATTCACGTAGGAATATAATGAATTGATAATTAAGGGTATTTTCACTTGAACTTGGGAGAGAATAATGAATAAATTAGGGAATCTCGATTATCAACTAGGAGAATAATTTTAGGCTAATGAGATAGAAAATTTAGAGTAGATTAGTTATGGTGAAATCGGATACTCTAGGTTTATTTTTATTGATTTAAATCCCATTTAATTTTTTTTAACGCTCTTTTTGTTTTGAATTTTATTTTTTGGTATTTTAATTGCTTTTAGTTTATTTTTAGTTTTAATTTAATTTAATTTATCTTTAGTTAATTTATTAAAATAAAATTAGGGTTAACTAAATTTTTGTACTTAGTAAATCAATAGTCTTCGTGGGATGATACTCATACTCACTACTTTATTACTTGTTTTTGATATGTACACTTGTGTTTACAAATTTCATAACAAGTTTTAGTATCGTTGCCGTTGCATGCACCATTGGGAATTCATTCTTTGACAAAGCTTTATGTGATCTTAGTACCAGTATCAACCTAATATCACTCTCGTTATACAAGAAATTAGGTTTGGAAGAAGTGAAATCAACAAATGTTTCTTTGCAATTGGTGGACCAGTCTATAAAGTATCCCAGAGGTATTGTCGAGGATATGCTAGTAAAAGTCGATAAAATCATTTTTTCAGTAGACTTTCTAGTGCTTGACATTGAAGAAGATCAAAAAATTCCTATTATTCTTAGATGACCTTTTCTAGCTATTGGAAGGGTTCTTATAGGGGTGCAAAAAGGTCAATTGACAATAAGAGTCCAAGAAAAAGAAGAAGTCATTTTTAATGTCTTTAAAGCAACAAAATACTACCCGAATTGGCTTCTTGCTTTCAAATTGATATTTTGGAGAAGTGTGCTGCTAAAATAATAAAAATAGAGCATTCAAAAGAACCTTGAGCAACTTTGAGCATCTCTACTAAGTCCACTAAAGAGGAAAAGCAGATGTCATAGAATATATAGGCTACTCAAAATCTATATCCTACTATCATGGGAGAAAGCTGAAGATAGAAAAACATGAGAATGATCTTTCTATACCGTTTCTATTCATTTATGAACCTTTCTGATACGAGTGAAGAGTTCAGATAATGATTATAAATTAAGTATCTTTTGGGAGGCAACCTATGATATATTTTTCCCCTTTAATTTTGAGGTTTCTTTTCTTTTATTTTGTTTTGTATGTTTCAGGTTCATGCACAAGTTTGGGGGTCGACATGTACATTTCAACAACTCAACTAAAAGTCTCTATCTTTGTGTGAAAATCTGAGGGAATTTTCTTTTACCTTCTCTTTTATTTTTAATATTAGGGATAATGTTAATTTTAAGTTTGGGGTTAGAGAGTTATATTTTTTCAAAATAAATAAATAAATAAATAAATGAAAGAGTTTAAGGAGTTTTTTTTCTTTTATTTTCATGATCTAGTTTGATGATCAAATGCCGATAATAAGACCTTGATTTAACTGAATAAAGTTCTTGAGAAAATGATGAATATTATTTTTGTCTATGTGCTTGATTCTGTGTTAGTTTGATTTTGCTTATGATTCTTTGAATATTTTGAGCATATTAATAGTTGTATTTAATTATTTTGCTTACATAAAGAAAGTTTATGTGAATTAAATAAATCTTTGAGATCTCATTATTTAGTCCTAGAACCTGTTAAATTATCACTTGAGGTAAAATCCTACACTGTATTGCATTAGAGATATGATTTAGGCAATTTTTTTTTTGGATCGTTTGAGCCTTTTAAGTATACTTTTGACACTTATATCTGTAGTTTATTCCATTGAACCTATATTAACCTTTTTTTGACACCCTTATTTTTAGCTTAAGCTTTTAAATTATTTTCAATATTTTTACCTTACATCTGATAGCACATATGATCTTTGTTAAATATATTTTGAGTTATATGATAATTTGAGAGGAAGGATGGTGTTGAGAAAAATTATTTTGTTGAGGCATGAAAGAAAATTATTTTATTAAGAAAAAAGAAAAAAAAAAGAGAGAGTACCATACCCATGAGAAAAAAAAGTGAAGAAAAAATGAAAAAAAATATGTGGTGAAAATTATAAAAATCCATACGTTTAGGGGTATAGTAGCTTGTGAAACAAGAAAAATATAATGTGAAAGAAGAAAGTGAAAAACAAGTTTGGGGGAGCTATATCAACAAGGGATTGAGTTGAGTAGAGTAAAAATCCGAGAATAATTTATGTGCTTAGGGTAATTTGAGCCAGAAAAATAATTTTTATCCTATCTATCACTTTAGTCTTATATTACAAGCTTAAGGAAATTCTAATGATCTTTGGTGTAGTGTTAGTCTATATTAGTAAAGAGTGGTATGGAAATCAGACTTATGGAGTTTATATTTTTCTATCTAGAGATTTATTATGACTTACTTGTTTGCATAAATTGATCTGAGTTGCAAATAATTAAATGTAATTATTTTCGCATACATACACTCAAAAAATTTATAGTAGAATCAGATTAGCATTTGAATTGAAATTCTAAACTTTACAGCGTTCGAAGTTTTTTTTTTCTTGAGCTTTATACAATGAGAAATTTTTGAGAGTCAATACTTGTAATTTTTATTTTTTAAATTCAATCGTACAATCTTAAAAATTATGTTTTCACCCTGGAACACCTAATTTTGGAAAAAAGAGTTTTAATTGGTCCAAATACGTTTTCCTTAACTGAAATTAGTAGAGATCAATTGTGCTTTTTGATTTTGAATTGTTTCACAACAAATTTCTGTTATTTTACAAATTGTTTCGAAAAATTTCTGTTTCAAAATACTCTATATAAGAGAATGGAATTTTATCAATTAAAACTTTTCTATAAAATTAAATGTTAAAAGTGAAATTGACATTTTATGTTAAATCTCAATTGTTGAAATGTAATTTGCAAGAATGCATGATTAAATTTTTAAAACTGAAAAAAGTACAACAAAATATATTTGTAGTTAATCATTATAATAATACTTTAAACGGGAGCACTATACTTGTGTATTTATATCGGTAGCCTTATAGCAAATTGTGAAAACAAAATAGAAAAAGGAAAAACATAAGCAAAGTAAGAAGGGTTAGGATATACTTATCTTTGCGTCGACGTTGAAATATACATCAAGGTTAAATCCTGTATTAATTTAACTAACAAATATATACACATTAAAGTACAAAACACAGATGGCAAGTTGGGCTCATATTTGATCGGCCCACCAAGACCCGACACTGTCATGCTGCCCTTTACAAGCATTTGTTGCCCCCAAACGCTGTCTCAGCTGCCCTACCCTGCAAATCTCCTACGATTCCAAATCCCAAAAAATATGAGCAATCACACTTTCTAATATATATATATAATCAGAATTATTGCTTAATAATAATAAAATCCAAAAGAAAAGAAGTTTAAGAGATGTCCCACCACCAACCCAAGTTGGCAATACCTGTAAATCAGTATTTTGAATAACAAAATTTTTTTTCCGGTAATTCCTGTTAATTTTTTTTTTTCCAATAAAGTTTTGACTTCACTTTCAAACACGAACCAAGTTTGAAAATTTTTCCTCCTTAATTTTTTTTTTTTCCTTTCCTTTTCCTTTTTAACATTTCTGAACAGAACCTAAGTGCAATATTGTTTGAGAATAATTGTTTCTTAGAGCCTTTTAATGCTTTTGCTAAATTGTAATTCGTCTTGATTCCAAGGATTTATAAAATATGGACGAGAAGTTTTTAGGGTGAGATTATGGGTTAATAGATGTGGATATCAGAATAGGCTACAGATGATTTGATCGATAGTTTGTGTCACGACCCAAACCCCGGGC
This sequence comes from Parasponia andersonii, assembly GCA_002914805.1. Lineage (NCBI taxonomy): Eukaryota > Viridiplantae > Streptophyta > Magnoliopsida > Rosales > Cannabaceae > Trema > Trema andersonii. The sequence goes on from JXTB01000072.1 coordinate 259,184, forward strand.
TAGTGGCAGAAGGGAAATTTCACAAGGTGAGAAATTACTTAATTTATTTGAAAAGTGTCAAAAGTTCTAGTTTTTATAAAAACAGTCCATTTAAGTAAAATATTCGGAATTTCATCCCGTGAACCACTCCCA
>JXTB01000072.1:281308-337693 GCA_002914805.1 Parasponia andersonii
TGTGGATCAGTCTTTCCATCAAAAGTATTGATGGTGGGAAGTCTGAATCCGGTAGGAAGGGCTACAGCTCGAACTTCCTCGCTGAATGGCAACTGGCGATACCCATCAGCGAGCTCATCGTCCCAGCTAGCAAGTGCATCTAATGTGATCCGTAAATTGTGAACGTCGACGTTCAGAGGGAAAGCATCATTCCTTGCTGGTGGTATGAGCGACCTTTGTTTGTTATCTTGTTTCGCAGCGGGCTGGTCTGGTAGGGTCTCCTGCGTCCTATGAGAGGAATCCAGTGGCATAGTGCGACGAGACCGGCGGTGGTCGCTATGATGCGATACAGATCGATCATGGCCACATCGTCGCTCCAAGTACTGCCTTAGGTCAGCAGGATCTTGTCTTGACTCCCTGCTGATTCTTTCGAAGACACTTCTTGATGATCGTCCTTGTTTGCTGCTCAGGCGATCCTGGTTGTTGTTGGATTTATGAGAAGGTTGTGTACGACCACGGTTCGTACTCGAACTCTCCGTACGAGACTCTAGAGGCAAGTCTGCGACCTTGCCTTTTCCTTTGGAGGTGCATTCTTCATGACGCTCCTGCTGAGTTCTTGGCTGGTCGCGTCTTCTCGTCTCGAGAATCTGTATTCCTTTCGTAGGTAATTGAGCAGGACGTTTTTTGGGACGTTCATGTTGTGGTGGAGTCACCATCTGCCCTTCAGCAAGTCATCGCAGAGTATCATTGATCTGGTTAGTGACTTGCTGAAGGTTCACGAGCGTTTCCTCCATGCGATCCTATCTTTGGGATAGGTTCTCTGTTGCCGTCATAGTAGGCTGATCCGGAGCAGGGGTCGCCTGTGTAGCAGCAGTACTCTGAGGTTGATTTTGGCTAGTTCCGGCGGCTCTGGTGGTGTTTCTGGTGTTTGCCATTATTGAAAGGATGGAATTTGACAAAGATTTCTGCCGGAATAGCCCTCCTTCTAGCACCAATTGTTGATGGAGGTTTTATCAACAATAAATTTATAAATAATCAAGAGATGTGGCTTGTGTGAATTGAAGTAGTAATCAAAGCAAATAAGGAGAGAGGGATTTATAGTGGTTCAGCCCCAAAAAAGATGAGCCTACGTCCACTGTTTTCTGACTATTTTATGAATAATAATGAACACTCAAGGTTACAATCACGTTTGGAAAATCGGAAAGACTGAAAGCTATTGAAGAACGCTAAAGACTTAGACTACCCAAAGTTTGGAATACTCTAAGCTTGAATTTGCTCTGACTTCTATTCTCTGTGACTTGTTTCTGTCCAGAACTTCATGTATTTCTTCGGAACATAGAGCCCCCTTTATATAGATAAAGGTAACCTTATGCCCCTAGGTTCCTTATATCTCTAGGATCCTAATTGTATAAACGGGTAACTATACAATTGGGTAACATACAAAAATAATTGGATAACTATTCAAAACGGATAACTAGTTAATCATAAATAGGAATCTTCAGTTTTCCTTTCCTTGTAGGTTTCTTCCATAGCGTTTACTTGTCTCCCTCTTCTTGTAGGTTTCTTTTATGGCATTTACGTGTTTCCTTCTCTTTACAGGTTTCCTGTTTGTCAAGGCAAACTGCACGGAGAAGGTCGCACAAAACCTGCGGAAGAGGTCGCATATAACCTTCGCGGAGGAGGTCGCATATAACCCTTATGCGACCTTAGGATTTTAGACCGCACAACAGGAAGTGATATTAATGATTATCATTTGGTTGATCATCAAGTTTTATTGAACGAACAAGAAAGAGGAACAAAAGAAATTAATAAAGAACTAGAAATAATTGAATCTGAAACAGATTTATCGTCAGAAGCATTTTTGAATTTTGAACAGAAACAAGCATATAAACGATACTGGAAAAAGTCTTTGAACACAAATGTGGAACATTTTTTATTGATAGACCAGGAGGAACTGAAAAAAAGTTCTTATACAAAGCTATTCTTGCGACGGTTAGATCAAGAGTATTGATTGCTCTTGCTACTGCATCTTCGAGAGTAGTTGCATCTTTATTACCTGGTGGTCGCATTGCACATTCAAGATTCAAACTTCCTCTTAATGTTAAAAATGATATTACTTGTGCAGTTAGTAAACAGTCAGGGTTGGTAAAATTACTTCAACATACAAGATAAATAATTTGGGACGAAACTCCAATGTCTCATAGTCGAGCAATAGAAGCTTTAGATCAAATGCTTAAAGATATTAACGAGAGTACTCTACCATTTGGTGGTATAGTTGTTGTACTTGGCGGTGACTTTCATCAAGTATTACCAGTTGTTCAAAATCTAAAAAAGAAGAAACTATTAATGCATGTTTAGTGAAATCTTATTTATGGCTGCTATTTAAAAAAATTCACTTGAAAGAAAACATGCGAGCAAGATTAGATCATCAATTTTGTGAATTTCTTCTTCGTGTTGGCAACGGTGACGAACTAACAATTGCTAATGAAAAGATCAAAAATCCCTTTTTCAATGATCATCCCATATGAAGAAAATAATATATCACTAAAAAATTAATAAATGCTATCTTTCCAGATTTAAACCAATACATAGAAAATATAGATACGTTAACCCATCGAGCAATACTAGTTATCTTTCAAGAAGATTTTTTACATACGTTTACACCAAGTGGATATCCTCCTCATAAGCTAATGTTAAAACTAAATTGTCCAATTACCTTATTTCGAAATATTAATCCTTCTGAAGGACTTTGTAATGGTACACAATTATTTTGTCGTCGATTCAGTTCAAATTTAATTGACGCAGAAATAGTTAGTGATCATTACTGTGGAAAGAGTTTTTTTAACCAAGAATCCCATTCATACCTATAGAGAATGAACATAATTCAATGCCGTTTAAGAGAACTCAATTTCTTTTTCGTTTGAGTTTTGCTACGATGATAAATAAAGCACAAGGTCAAAGTCTAAATTATGTTGGAATATATTTACCTGAACCTGTTTTCTCTCATCTGTTTTCTCTCATGGTCAATTATACATTACTTTATCTAGAGCTAGAACTGCCTAATCTATTAAAGTACTTATACGACCAAATTTGCAGGATGTTCATGATTTTCAGCACACCAAAAATATTATTTATCATGAATTGTTGTAAAAATCCATTTTTTTAAAGGGCAAAATAGTCTTTTGACCATAAAAAAAAACAGATTATATATGTATCTTCTCTCTCTCCTCCCTCACATTTCCCCCCTCCACAGAATACTCTCTCTCTCTTTCTCTCTTTCTCTCCCTCGTCTCTCTTTCGGCCAAAGGGAGCCACGTCGCCGCCCAGCCACCGTCCGGGCCGCCCACCGACCGGCGTTGACTCGCCGAGCTGCCACGAAGCTCCGCCGCCCCTCACTGCTCGTCGCCGATGCCTGGTTCGTCGGAAAACTCCATAAAAACCGTTTTGACCCATTTCGGATTTTTGACCGCCGGCGAAGATTCCGGCGTCCATTTGACTCCAAATTAGTCTCGTTGGATTCGTATCGTCGCAAGCATCATCAAGATATATATATCTCAACCCCATACTGTCCGGATCAAAAATTGCCATTTTTGAGTATTTTGAGTTTTTGAGTTTTAGTTTTCGATCCGGCCGTTGGATTGTATTTTTGACTATATTTTTGGAATGTACTCGGAAAATAGAGAAGTTTGAAATATATATTGTGTAGTTTGGTGATCGGCACAAAAATCGAGATCGGACGGTCAAGATTTTGTCTCGTTTTGCGTGCCACCGGTTCGGTATAGACCCGGACCCGAATTGGACAAGTTATATGTCTAACCTAATTATTTTGGGTGCTAGGAATTCAGTGAAGAGGTCCGTTTGTGGAATTGGAGCTCTAGTGAGAAAGTTGATTTTTCGCATGAGAACGATTGAGGGCTTGGAATTGGATCCCGACCCTCCGGACGATCGTCAACGACACCTTAAGGACTCAATAGCGTGGTGTCGCTATTTTGTTGAGGTAGGGGTTTAGTTACCTTCGTTTTATACCGTTTTTGAGTTAAAACTTATTTTCTGTAGCATATAAGAACAAGTGTGGTTTTAATGATTTGAATTATATGTGATGGAATCTGGTTATACGATATATACTGTACTGCTCTAGGAGTTTGCTGTGTGTAAGTTATTTTGGATATATCAAAAATAGGGCCATTATGCTGCCCGTTTTTCTATAAAACCCTATTATACATGTTTTACTGAAAAACCAGAGTACAGTAGCTTTTACACTTCAGTTCTGTATTACACGTGTCATAGGATCATACATGAGCACCGTGTTAGCATCGTGGGTTTTACAGTGTGGCGCTGTGTGCCCCACCATCGGTGAAAGTCCGTAAACTCGTGCAAGGTCTTGTTACTTCTGATTACCTCCCCATTTGGCAGGTGTAGGCAATTCGGTTGCCCCTCCAGGTTTGGGAGGCGACACATGGGTATCCCCTCCGGGTATAGGCTTAGGTATCAGGCAGGCTGTTAGGTACACTTAGTGCCATCATCTTGGGTTTCCACAGATGAGAGGATGTGAGCTCATGGGTATGGGTTGATTTGTGTCATATGCATATGGAGTGATGGTTTTAATTACACTGCTATATATATATATATTGGCTCTCGGTCTGGATTATATATATATATATATATATATATACGTATGTGTATGTTTTGGATTTGAACTAACCGTGCAGGAGATTCCCATCACTGAACTGTTTTTCTCCGAGGTAACTATTTTCCTACTGGGCATTGTATGCTCACCCCCCCTTACCTTCCTCCTCAGGTGGTGTCCAGTGCGATCTTGGTGATCAAGAGGAGTAAGAGGTCATCCTGATTGTAGTTCGTCTCTTGGTAATGCTAGGAGTTTGTTGTCATAGTCTTTGGACTATTTGGATTGTGTATTAGCATTGAACCAAGATTACTGCTTTCTATTTTGTCTGCAAACTTATGTATGCCATTCTGGTATTTGGCATCTGTTGTGAATGATGATGATGATGAGTTTTGTAATTAATTTCATGTTTTTAAGTAATTGTTCAATTTATGTTTGATGGTATATACGAACTGTGGGAGTGGTTCACATGATGGAATTCCGATTATTTTATTTAAATGGACTGTTTTTATAAAAACTAGAACTTTTGATACTTTTCAAATAAATTAAGGAATTTCCCACCTTTGTGAAATTCCCCTTCTGCCACTAGCCCGGGTTTTGGTCGTGATAGAAATTTTTGGTATCAGAGCTTTAAGTTCAACAGCTCGGACGTATCACCATTAAACTAGATTGAAGTTGATTTTTATGACAAGCATTCATCATTATCGCACTAACAGTTTGGCATATTGTTTCAGACTTTAAGGATGTCTCCTAGAAGAGTTCCGAGGCACCAGCCGGATGCTGAACCTCCTTGTCCAGATTTTTCTTATCTGATCGAGGCAATACAGCAGGCATTCGTCTAGATGATTAATCTTGACTATTAGCCTCCAGCTCCGAGGGAACGTCAGTTGGATCAGGCTGATCACCTTCAATGGTTCATGCGTCTTCAGCCAGGGTAGTTTGATGGTAGACTAGAAACTCTCACGGCAATTACTTGGTTGCATGAGATAGAGAGGCACTTTCGAGCCTTTGGTACTCCGGTTGAGTTTTGGGCCATGTTTGCTGTTACCCGTTTGACAGGGAGTGCCATTCATTGGTGGGAAACAGTTGAACGGATGCAAGATGTAGTGGGCTTGACTTGGGGAGACTTTGAACGGATTTTCAAGACCCAGTATGCCAATGAGGATCAACAAGATGAAGTTGTGAACCGGTTTGAGACTCTGACCCAAGGTAACAGAACAGTGAATGAGTACCTGATAGCGTTCACTGAGTTGGCGAGTATTGCTCTTGGACCGGGTACGAGTGAGAAGTACCGAGTTGCTAAGTTCAGGAGTCATCTGAATCGGAATATTAACAATAGAATTGGCACTCAGACTTTCCACACTCTTCCTGAGATTGCAGTGGCTGCCTAACGGGCAGAGGCCATCGAAGAAAGTTTGGATTCCAGGAGGAACCAACGGAGAGGAAATGACAAGAAAGCCACCAGAAGGAACCATGGCAATGGTCAGCCCAGGGTACACCTTTGGGAGGAATGGCTGACGTGTCTAGTGTGTGTAAGTCTTGTCGGGTTATGATTGGTTATAGGAAGCTTCTTGCTGATTTGATTGTGTTGCCAATGGCACAGTATGACATGATACTCGGTATGGATTGGTTGTCGAAGTATCGAGCCGTTGTGGACTGTCATAAGAAGCGAGTGACTCTTTTTCCTAGTGATGGATATCCTATTATCTATCAGGCTGGGATGAGTCCGTTGAAGCCTAGTCTTGTTCTGAAAGCGTGCATGGGTGGAAGGAAGAAACTTGAGTGTTATGGGAACTTGTTTGCCATAGATGGTAAAGTGAGGACAAACCATCAAGACCTATGGATTCCGGTGGTGTGTGAGTATTCGGAGGTGTTTCCTGAAGACCTTCCGGGGTTACCACCTGATAGGGAGATCGAGTTGTGTATTGAACTAGTTCCTGGAGCTCAGCCAGTTTCTATTCCAGCCTATCGCATGGCACCTACTGAGATGGAAGAATTAAGAGAACAGTTGGACGATCTGCTTTCCAAGGGCTTTATTCGCAGTAGCACTTCTCCTTGGGGTGCTCCTGTCTTGTTTGCAAAGAAAGCTGATAGTTCGTTGAGACTTTGTGTGGATTACCGAAAGTTGAATCAGTTAACAGTGAAGAACAAGTATCCTTTACCAAGGATAGATGAGTTGTTTGATCAACTCGGTGGTTTAAGATTCTTCTCTAAGATCAATTTGAGATCCGGTTATCATCAGTTGAAGATAAGGGAGGATGATATACTGAACACAGCATTCAGAACCCGATATGGTCACTTTGAGTTTCTGGTGATGCCATTTGGTTTAACGAATGCACCCGCTGCCTTCATGGATCTTATTAATCGGATTTTCAGGCCATTTTTGGATCGTTTTGTGGTCGTGTTCATCGACGATATCCTGGTGTATTCCAAGACTCAAGAAGAGCATGCTGAACATCTGGGGATAGTACTTAAGACCTTGAGAGATCATCAGTTGTACGCCAAGAAATCGAAGTGTGACTTTTGGATGTCAGAAGTGAAGTTCTTGGGCCATGTGATTTCTCACGGAGGTATTTCAGTCGATCCCGCTAAGATCGAAGCCGTTCTGGAGTGGGAAAGACCGAGAAATGTGACAGAGGTACGTAGTTTCCTTGGATTGGCAGGCTACTACCGTCGTTTTGTGCAAGATTTCTCGAGAATTGCATTGCCTTTGACGAAGTTGACCAGAAAGGACGTCAAGTTTGTTTGGGATCACGAAAGTGAAGAAGCTTTTGTCAAATTGAACCAGAGTTTAACCACCACACCTGTTCTTACTGTTCCTGACAGCAACGAGCCTTATGTGGTGTATACCGATGCTTCAAATACGGGTTTGGGATGTGTCTTGATGTAGAATGGTCGAGTTGTGGCTTATGCTTCTCGTCAGTTGAAGCCACATGAAAGGAACTATCCCACCCATGATCTGGAACTTGCAGCAGTAATATTTGCCTTAAAGATTTGGCGATGTTACTTATATAGTGTGAAGTTCGACATATTCTCCGATCATAAGAGTTTGAAGTATCTCTTTACCCAGAAGGATTTGAACTTGAGACAGCGAAGATGGGTGGAGTATATGGAGGATTATGACTTCGACCTACAGTACCATCCTGGTAAGGCCAATGTTGTAGCCAATACACTGAGTAGAAAGCCTCGTGGTGCATAGCTGTACTAGTGTTTTAAAATTGGAAAAACTCAGTTGCGATTGGTGATTACAACTTATAGTACTTCGAGAATGAAGATGTTACTTACCTGAGCAATATTGTGATTTCACCATCTCTCCTCCAGATTGTCCAGTAGAGTCAGTGGCAAGATAGGGAGTTGAGGACAACCTGGAACCGACTTCAAAATGGGGAATAGTTAGATAGTTGGAGCACTAACCGGGAAGGGTTTTTGCTTTTCAATTGGAAGTTGGCTGTAGCTAATGACCCTAATCTTCGAGAAACCATTGTAATAAAGACTCACAAATCAAGGTTCGCAGTATATCTAGGTAGTACGAAGATGTACCAGGACTTGAAACGGCAGTATTGGTAGAAAGAGATGAAAAAGGATGTAGTTACTTTTGTGGCTAAGTGTTTGACTTGTCAGCAAGTCAAGGCTGAATACCAGAGACCAGCTGGATTACTCCAGCCATTGCCAATTCCGGAGTGGAAGTGGGACAAGATCACGATGGACTTCGTGACTAGTTTGCCAAAGACCTTGAGGAAGAACGACGCAGTTTAGGTGATAGTCAATCGGTGAACGAAGAGTGCTCACTTTATACCGATCCGGATGGACTACTCTCTTACTAAACTCAGTAGACTGTATATGGAGAACATCATACGTTTGCATGGTGTGCCTTCAAGTATAGTATCTGACAGAGATCCAAGGTTCACTTCCAAGTTTTAGAAAGCCTTACAGAAAGCATTTGGTACACAGTTGGATATCAGTACAGCTCACCATCCTGAGACAAACGGTCAGTCTGAAAAGACCATTCAGATTCTTGAGGACATGCTACGTTGTTGCATACTGGATTTTGGTGGGAACTGGGATGATCATCTTCCTTTGGTGGAATTTGCTTATAATAACAGTTACCAAACCAGTGTGGGTATGGCTCCATATGAAGTGTTATATGGAAGACCGTGTAGATCGCCTTTGTGTTGGGCAGAACCAGAAGAGCATGTTACTCTCGGACCTGAATTGATTGAAGAGACTACAGAGAAGATCAAGGATATCCAAGAGAGACTCAAAGAGATTCAAAGTCACCAGAAGAGTTATGCTAACCCGAAGAGGCGTGAGGTAGAGTTCGATACTAGTGATTCCGTATTCTTGAAAGTGACTCCAAGGCGAGGTGTTATAAGATTTGGAGTTAAGGGTAAGCTTGCTCCGAGGTATATTGGTCCCTTTGAGATCACAGAGAGAATTAGACCAGTGGCATATCGCTTGAATCTACCTACACAGTTGGGTCACGTGTATAATGTGTTCCACGTGTTGATGTTGAAGAAGTATACGCCGAACCCATCTCATGTTGTTCAGTACGTGCAAGTACCGATCCAAGAGGATGTGTCCTATGAAGAGCAGCCTATTCCCTTGTTGGCTAGGGAGTTGAAGGTGCTTCGCAATAGAGAAATACCACTTGTCAAAGTACTTTGGGAACATCACAAAGAGGACGAGGCTACTTGGGAACTCGAGACGGAGATATATGAGAAGTACCCTCATTTGTTTAACTTTCAGTTAGAAGTTGTATTGTGATATAAAGCTTGACTTGTATTTTGAATTTCGGGATGAAATTCTTATAAGGAGGGGAGAATGTAAAAACCCATTTTTTTAAAGGGCAAAATGGTCTTTTGACCATAAAAAAGAAACAGATTATATATATATATCTTCTCTCTCTCCTCCCTCACGTTTTCCCCCCCCACAGAACACACACACACACACACTCTCTCTCTCTCTCTCTCTCTCTCTCTCTCTCTCTCTCTCTCTCTCTCTCTCTCTTTCTCTCCCTCGTCTCTCTCTCTCTCTCTCGGCCAAAGGGAGCTATGCCACTGCCCAGCCACCGTCTAGGCTGCCCACCGATCGGTGTCGACTCACCGAGCTACCACAAAGCTCCGCCGCCCCTCGCCGCTCGTCGCCGCTGCCTGGTTCGCCGGAATACTCCATAAAAACCGTTTTGACCCATTTCGGATTTTTGGCCCCCGGCGAAGATTCCAGCATCCATTTGACTCCAAACCAGTCTCGTTGGATTCGTATCGTCGCAAGGATCATCAAGGTATATATATATCTTAACCCCATACTGTCGGGTCAAAAATTGCCATTTTTGAGTATTTTGAGTTTTTGAATTTTAGTTTTCGATCCGGCCGTTGGATTGTATTTTTGACTGCATTTTTGGAATATACTCGGAAAATGGAGAAGTTTGATATATATATATATTTTGTAGTTTGGTGATTGGCACAAAAATCGAGATCGGACGGTTAAGATTTTGTCTTGTTTTGTGTGCCACCGGTCAGGTGTGGACCCGGATCCGAATTGGACAAGTTATATGTCTAACCTAGCTATTTTGGATGCTAGGAATTCAGTGAAGAGGTCCGTTTGTAGAATTGGAGCTCCAGTGAGAAAGTTGATTTTTCGTACGAGAACGATCGAGGGCTTGGAATTGGATCCCGACCCTCCGGGCGATCGTCAACGATACCTTAAGGACTCAATAGCATGGTGTCGCTATTCTGTTGAGGTAGGGGTTTAGTTACCTTCGTTTTATACCATTTTTGAGTTAAAACTTATTTTCTGTAGCATATAAGAACAAGTGTATTTTTAATGATTTGAATTATATGTGATGGAATCTGGTTATACAATATATACTGTACTGCTCTGGGAATTTGCTGTGTACAGGTTATTTTGGGTATATCAAAAATAGGGCTGTTATGCTGCCCGTTTTTTTATAAAACCCTATTATGCATGTTTTACTGAAAAACCAGAGTACAGTAGCTTTTACAGTTCAGTTCTGTATTACACGTGTCATAGTATCATACATAAGCACCGTATTAGCATCGTGGGTTTTATAGTATGGCGCTGCATGCCCCACCGTCAGTGAAAGTCCGTAAACTCGTGCGAGGTCTTGTTACTTCTGATTACTTCCCCATTTGGTAGGTGTAGGCAATTTGGTTGCTCCTCCAGGTTTGGTAAGCGACACATAGGTGTCCCCTCCGGGTATGGACTTAGGTATCAGGCAGGCTATTAGGTACACTTAGTGCCATCATCCTGGGTTTCCACAGATGAGAGGATGTGAGCTCATGGGTATGAGTTGATTTGTGTCATGTGCATATGGAGCGATGGTTTTAATTACACTGTTATATATATATTGGCTCCCGGTCTGGATTATATATATATATACGTGTGTGTATGTTTTAGATTTGAACTAACAGTGCAGGAGATTCCCATCACTGAACTGTTTTTCCCCGAGGTAACTATTTTCCTACTGGGCATTGTATGCTCACCCCCCTTACCTTCCTATTCAGGTGGTGTCCAGTGCGATCTTGGTGATCAAGAGGAGTTGGAGGTCATCCTGATTGCAGTTTGTCTCTTGGTAATGCTAGGAGTTTGTTGTCATAGTCTTTGGACTATTTGGATTGTGTATTAGCATTGAACCAAGATTACTACTTTCTATTTTGTCTGCAAACTTTTGTATGCCATTCTGGTATTTGGTATCTGTTGTGAATGATGATAATGATGGGTTTTGAAATTCATTTCATGTTTTTAAGTAATTGTTCAATTTATGTTTGATGTTGTATACGAACTGTGGAAGTAGTTCACGAGATGGAATTCCGATTATTTTATTTAAATGGACTGTTTTTATAAAAACTAGAACTTTTGAGACTTTTCAAATAAATTAAGGAATTTCCCACATTTGTGAAATTCCCCCTCTGCCACTAGCCCGGGTCTTGGGTCGTGACAATTGTTACAGTTGAATAGTTGAACAACTCATAGTAATAAGAAAAATTCATAATAAAACATTCATCAAACATTTTTTGCTTGTTAGCTCAAAGTCAAAAATGGTATTAATATTCTTTATTTGATTTTTATATTTTCTTTATTATGTTATATTTACTTAAGATAATATCTTATTATGGTTGTATTATTATCATCGTTTATTCATTTTAGTCTTTTTTTTGTTATATTTTGTTATAACTATAATGTTTAGTTTTATGTATTTTGTAACAGATTCAAAAAATGCAGAACCAAATAAAGAACATAAAAAGAAATATTTCCTAGAACTAGAAAATAGGTAGCTAAAGTGTTAGTACTTGAGAACCGTCTCCCAAGAACTTCTCCACGCAATGCTTCTAGATATCAACATTTGCTATTAGTCGATGGACAGGAATGTTATTTCTTTTTGTACAGTTATTTTATTCATGTTAACTACATATTACGTAATTTTAGACGTAGAGAAATTCTATATACTCTTCTTATAAAACTCGATATCTATGAAATTAATTTTGATAGAACTTTAGCTGAAATGTCAACTGAAAAATATAATAAATTTTAACGTTAAAATTGCTACACCTTTACACATTTTGCATAAACTATATTGTCTCTTTTTTAATCAAGAAAAAAACTTTATCAAATGTTCTAACTACAAACTTTTCTAGGCTATACATGAAAAATACCTTAACAAAAAATTATACATTAAGTAGTATAGCATTTAAGAATTTAAGAAACGAAAAGTTTAACGCAATACATTTTAAATTTTTAAACAAGCACAAATTAACTCTGTCTATGTTAAACATTGTGAAATAATTTATTCTATTTAAAATTTCAAATTGAATAGTTTAAACTTGGGTATGTATAAAAAATTAACTATTTTAAGATTTTTTTTAACTGACTTTTTGGAGAATAACTATTTATGAAATTTGAACTTTAGAATTTTTTGTATAGATATAATATAATGTATGATATAATATAACCTTAAAATGGTCTACTTTTAAATTTAAATTTAATAGTGTGCAGCTAATTGAGGTTAGGAACACCTCTATTAATCAAGTCTTTTTGACTTGTTATCTATCAAATTAATCTTGATATATTTTAGCACAAAAGTCAATTAAAAAAAAAGGGGTCAATTTTACGTTAATAATGCTACAATACATACTAATAACTAAAATGACTTTTATATTGTCATACATTCAATTTGGAATGTTTAATATGTGATTTTAAAGTGTATTAAAGCCATAACTCTTTATTGTTACTCCTATAACGATACAAAATTTGTATCTATTGTTTTTTTTTTCCCAATTATTTTATATTTTTTGAACTACAGAATACTTATGATATTTTATCTTTTTTTTTTAGTAATGTTTTTTAAAAATATATAATTAAACTTGCTTTTTTTTTTTAATAATGAATTGACTATAAATTACACTTTTTTCTTATTTATGCATACATTCTTAATAAGTATATTCTTTTTTCCTATGTTTAATTGTCTTATACTTAACTAGAAATTAAATTTTAATACTATATCTCATTTATTAAAAATAACTAAAACTTCCTTCTTTCCTATTTAATATCTATAGGGAACGAGAATACAAGCCACGATCTTTGACGACAATATGGAGTGCTTTGAAAGGACTTTGGGAATGTTTCGAACTTACAATATTTCGAATGCAATTGTGAATCGTATTTTGCCTGTACATCGAATTGTCGACAATGAATATCAATGGATCATTAATTTTGAGACAAAAGTTAACAAAGTCGCTGAAGAAGAGGCACTAAATCAAGCACAAGATGCACTTGAATTTAATTTTGTTCCTTTTAGTGCTTTAGGTCAGTACAAGCATCACACAGCTGAAGTCGGTAAGGTATTAATATTCAAAAAATTATCTTAAACTATGCATCAATATATTTAAATACACTTTATTTTTAACACTAATGATATGCTCTGATAGATATTCTCGCACTTGCAATTGATATTCAACCATCAAGATGCGTACAGACATCATCTGGTCCAAGTTGTATATGAGAAATCACTTTGATAAATGAATAGTAAGTAACATTATCTTTTTATTTTTTTTTATATGTGTGTATAAATATATTATCCAAGTTTAAACTATAACGACCCAAACCCCGGGCTAGTGGCAGAAAGAGAATTTCACAAGTGAAAATTTAAAGGTTATTTAAGAAAAATTCATAAAAATAATTTTAAAAGAAAAATTCTCACAGTTTTGTGATCACCATTAGATTTAGATTGTTAATGAAATTTATTAAAACAAATAAAACATCATTATCAGTAGTCTCATAATCTAACACACTAGTTATACAGACAGAATCCATGAAACGAGCCCATTAATATTTAATATATACCAAGATAAACAACAACGTTATTTGCATAGTTATCAATTTCTTATACGGTAACCAACTCCTCAATCCTCTGCTCCTGAATTTCCAAAGTCATACCGAGCACAGTCTGAGAGGGAAAATGTAAGGGATGAGCATTCAAATGCTCAGTAGAAATTTAATTACCTTTTTGATTGATGCAATTTCTCAAATTTGTATGGTTAGTTCCTTTAAATCTATGCATAAATCAATTTTATAAATCCATTAGTATCCAGAATAGTCACATATTCAAAACCAAAATCAAAACCACATCATTGTACATATAATACATCAATAAGTGAGCTCTCATCCTCCCATCACGGCCCTGTAATACCCCTATAATAGGGGTACCCAGCATCCTGACACTGCCCGTAGGCGTATCAGATAAAAACTTACGCAGGAGCCTAGGTTTCTCACCTAGTGCTGCAGCGACTCGTCACCGACCTAAAATTACCGTAATGCTATAATAGAACTTAAGTATATGATCCTATAGTATGTACAATATGTCACAGTTCACGGCTACCATGCATCCAATAATCAAATCATGCTTTAAAAATCCAACTTGGCATTATTCTAGGATTTATTGTAACATGTGCAGTACACCGTTGTTTTACCCCAAAACTAGTATGTAAAAATATATAAAATAATTTACGCAATCCAATCCCAGTATAACTCAATAATTAACAATACTTTCTTTAACCATCGTAAAATCACAATTTTTTATAAATATATTTTAATGCAAATAAAATCCAAAACAAATATAACAATTAGGTAATCGAACCCCTACCTTGATCTGGTAGCAATATTAGGTCAGTGATACTCGAAAAATTCCCAACTAGTCACTTAGGTGCTTAAACGACAATATCTATTTCCTAGTAAGTCTACTTGAAAAAGTGACTTTTCCATCGAAGTTTCAAATATAGAAATGGAGGTCACCACTAAATTCAGAGCACCCAAATTGCTAGGTCAGATATATACTTTGTCAAAAACGGATCCCGGTGCGGAATCGGCCCATGGCACGCAAAACATTGCAATTTGTGCCACGGAGTTTAAATTTTCGTTCCACAATGAAATATAATGATATTTTATATCAAAATTCATGTCTTGACCTCACTAAGTCCAAATTCAAAATCAGATTTCAGTTTCGAGGTCACTAGCATTAATTAAGCCCAAAAATCCGAGAATTACATAAATACCACCTTTTGAAAATAATTAGAAAAATATCCTTTTTTTAATTACTATTTACCGCAATTACCATTACCTTTTTATTTTTACCAACTGTAATTATTCATAATTTTTAACTCTCTTGCACCTCAGGTATTTATCTCAGGTAAATAAATCATTTAATCAAAATAATTAGTGAATATCACTTTTTACATAGTTGGTAAAAACGGTAAAAATGGTAAAAACTTATCGGAGATGAATTTTAACGTGAAACTACTTGGAACTGATCGATGACGGCAAGATGGAGCTTCACTTGCTGGAGGTGTCAAAATGGAGGTCAGACGGTGCTCCGGTGGCCAGAAAACCTCATCGGAGGCGGAATTTTTGCTGGGCCGCTACGGCTTCGTCTGATATCGAAACGAGGCAAGACTTGTGGCGTTGGATTTGTCTTTGAAAGCCTTTCAATATGAGCTGTGTCGGCCAAGGTGAGCGGTGGTGCGGTGACAGACCCGACGTTTTGTCTCTTTTTCTCTCTCCCTCAAGCCCCTATTTGCTGGAAATTTGAACTTCTGAGGAGTTTTTAAAAAAAAAAACTGGGCACTGTTGTAAAATATTATAATATTCCAGATATTTTATTATTTTAATCAAAAATTCAATATTTACAGCTTTGCCATTACTCTTAAAATGTCTAATTTGACCTTGTGACTTCACAGATTTTACATAAACTATAAAGAAATCTAAATTGAAATTCGTAGCTAAAGCTTTTATATTGATATATTTGTGTTGATTTTTATTTTTTAATACGAATTATATTTATATTTCTCTTCTCATACCTGCTTGTAGAAAGATACAGATACTCTTGACTTTGTGAGATGAACTGTTCCAAAATGAATGCAGTATGATCGCAAACAAAATTGCAAATACGCCTATACTAGCAGCGAAGCGTCTAAGAGTTGTTTCAGATCATGGTAAGTAACAAATGCAGGCCATTTATTTTTTCAAATAAAGCATTTCTAATTGAAAATAGTTCTTCAGAAAGATAATTTAGTATTTAAATTTGAATTGTATATTATATTTCTTTGAATATGATATACATAGTTCAATTAACCAGATTATAAATATGGAATGAAATATTACCTAGAGTCCTGTGTCACTTTCATACTAAAATAAGTGACCGTGCTAACATTTGTTTTAGTTACTGTTGATGGAGGTTTTATCAACAATAAATTTAGAAATAATCAAGAGATGTGGCTTGTGTGAATTGAAGTAGTAATCAAAGAAAATAAGGAGAGAGGGATTTATAGTGGTTCAGCCCCAAAAAAGATGAGCCTACGTCCACTGTTTTCTGACTATTTTATGAATAATAATGAACTTCAATACTCAAAAGCTATTGAAGAATGATAAAGACTTAGACAATCCAAAGGTTGGAATACTCTAAACTTGAATTTGCTCTGACTTCTATTCTCTGTGACTTGTTTTTGTTCCAGAACTTGATTAGTCTTTCTTCGGAACATAGAGCCCCCTTTATATAGATAAAGGTAACCTTATGCCCCTAGGTTCCTTATGTCTCTAGGATCCTAATTGTATAAACGGGTAACTATACAATTGGGTAACATACAATAATTAATAATACAATTGGATAACCATTCAAAACGGATAACTAGTTAATCATAAATAGGAATCTTCAGTTTCTCTTTCTTTATAGGTTTCTTCCATAGCGTTTACTTGTCTCCCTCTTCTTGTAGGTTTCCTTTATGGCATTTACGTGTTTCCTTCTCTTTACAGGTTTCCTGTTTGTCAAGGCAAACTGCACGGAGAAGGTCGCACAAAACCTGCGAAAGAGGTCGCATATAACCATCACGGAGGAGGTCGCATATAACCATCACGGAGGAGGTCACATATAATTCTTATGCGACCTTAGGATTTTAGACCGCACAACAATTGCCCCCAACACGTATAGCTGTGGGGCAATTGTTGTGCGGTCTAAAATCCTAAGGTCGCATAAGAATTATATGCGACCTCCTCCATGATGGTTATATGCGACCTCTTCCGCAGGTTTTGTGCGACCTTCTCCGTGCAGTTTGCCTTGACAAATAAGAAACTTGTAAAGAGAAGGAAACACGTAAATGCCATAAAGGAAACCTACAAAAAGAGGGAGACAAGTAAACGCTATGGAAGAAACCTACAAGGAAAGGGAAACTGAAGATTCCTATTTATGATTAACTAGTTATCTGTTTTGAATAGTTATCCAATTATTTTTGTATGTTACCCAATTGTATAGTTACCCGTTTATACAATTAGGATCCTAGAGACATAAGGAACCTAGGGGCATAAGGTTACCTTTATCTATAAAAAGGGGGCTCCATGTTCCGAAGAAACACATGAAGTTCTGGGCAGAAACAAGTCACAGAGAATAGAAGTCAGAGCAAATTCAAGCTTAGAGTATTCCAAACTTTGGGTAGTCTAAGTCTTTAGCGTTCTTCAATAGCTTTCAGTCTTTCCGATTTTCCAAACGTGATTGTAACCTTGAATGTTCATTATTATTCATAAAATAGTCAGAAAACAGTGGACGTAGGCTCATCTTTTTTGGGGCTGAACCACTATAAATCCCTCTCTCCTTATTTGCTTTGATTACTACTTCAATTCACACAAGCCACATCTCTTGATTATTTCTAAATTTATTGTTGATAAAATCTCCATCAACAGTATCCAAATTAATTAACCATCCATTCTCAAGTACATCAATAAGTAACATAGTAAAAAAAATTTAGAAAAAGGGTTTAGCTGCAAATGCAATATGGAATTTATTAGTTTTATGCTATTAGAATTTTATAGTTAAGTACGTCAAGTAATACCTTTATGGGCAATTAGTCTAACAAGTACTATCACGAGCAGTAGGCTCAGGCACTGATTGGTCAAGTAATAACAAGTAGCTATCTGTGATTTTTTTTTTTGAAAGGTAACTATTTATGATTTGATTGCTAAAATCAGTGGGGAAATGAGTACGGCGCGTGCATTGCAGGTGCAATCCTTCTACCAGTAATGATAAATAGAGATGTCAATCTGGCCGAGCTACGTTCTAAAATTAAAAAAAACACGAGTCCAACTTAGTTTGGACTAGCCCATTATATATAATAAGGAATAGGTTGGATTTCAACTTTGACTCGATTTATATTTATTAGGTTTATATTTAGTTATTTTATATGTAATTTTAAATATATTTTTTAATTAAAATTTTAAAAAATTTAATTAAATATCCTCATTTATATATTTTTAATGGTATTTATTTACTTATTTTTTTAATTTATTTTCAATTTATTCAAATTTTAAAAGAATATTAATAAATTTTAGGTCTATATTTTAGTTCACATAAACACATATTTGATATTTTAAAGTATAGAACAACAATGAAATTAGACCCATATTTTGACTCATATTCGACCCGCATAAGCACGACCCACTTAAATATACATAAAATGTGGACTTAACTGGTAGATAATATTCGGCCCGCTCAACCCGATCCACCTAAAATGCGAATCGGGCCTAAACTCGGTACAAAGTCTGTGTGAGCTTATCAAATGTAGGTCGAGTTAACCCAGCCGATTCATTTTATATCTTTAGTTATATTGACAGAAATTTAAATAATGTGCCAAATTTAAGTACCAAAAGATGAGTGAATCATCCATTAAATATTGATGGTAAGTTAAGTTTCCAAAGAGCCTTCCTCCAACGTCATTGAAGTTATTTTTTCGTAAAAGTTTTTCAGGACGTGTAACATTACTTGTTGAAAAATCTTAAGCTAACGATGCATTGTGCATACTCGGCACTTATACTTGGACGGTCAAAGTATTATAAAGAATTTTTAACTTCCCCGAAATAATCAGATTGTCTAACTTTGCCTCTTAAACTATGAAAATTTGTATCTACATCAACAAAATTTAATCCCTATGTTTCGGAGGAGGGAAGTAAAAAAGCCACACGAAAACCCCTTCTTTGCATTTTATAAATTTTGATAAACTGGCCAGTCTATTCTCATAATAACTTTATTATCCCTTAAATTTTAAGTTCATTAAGTTCATTATAAATCTACCCCACACATATGAATATAACTTCGTTTTGGTCAAGTGGAGACAATGTTATGAGGTAAAGATCCGAAATTCTTTCTTCTGTACGGTCATTAGTTATAAGAGTTATATGAGAAGAACTTCCTAAAATGAAATAACAACATTATTAGAAGAAAAACTTAATTTGGCAAGTGTAAAGGCAACCTTATTCCCATCTATATGGACAAAACTGCAAGAACTATCACTACCATTGCTAAGGAGAAAAAGAAATCTCGCACAAGAAGATCATTCGAAGACAAACGACATATCAACCATAAGACCACAACTTTAGCAAACAAAAAATCCTGGCAAATTGATAAAAGTTCATCAGCTAAAAAATTGAAATAACCACCAATCTGCTTCTATTGAGCACTTACAACAACCCAAGTACTATCTCTGATCACTGCCCACAAGTCCCACATATCCCATTCCATCATGAATAAAAGTATTAATATTGGCTTGTTTGTTTTCAAAAGAGATACCTGCCAGATTCTTCAATTACAATATCAACAATTTTACACACCTTATTATGCTTAATATTTTTTCGTTCCCACTAAAGATTCCAGAGAATTACACAGAAAGCCTCAAATTCCTTAGTTTTCAAACCACTGAATAAATCGAGGAGGAAACCTTCCATGTGGCAGTGATGATCCTTAACAAGCAAGCTCTACCAAGGGCTCAATTCCCAAATGGACCGAGCATAGGGATAAAATATCAAAACATGCATGGCATCCTCTATATTATTACAATTTGGTTTATGTATTTCAGGACATCAGACCCCTATTAAAGCAAGATTAGACATGGTAGGCAAAGTATATGGAACATGCGCTAAGCAAAGATTTTAGTCTTTGTTGGTAAGTTAAGTTTCCAAAGAGCCTTCCTCCAACGTCCATCCCTATTCCCATAAGAAGGCCTCAATACTTATTTCGCCTCCATGATTAGCTTATACCCCAGTTTCACTTTATAAATACCTTTGAAATAATAGTTCCAAATTAATTGAGTTGTCACAACTCTTCAAACTCAGAGGAACACTCAGAATGCAACAACGATCAATTTCCCAAAAAATTTGAGGGATGCAATCCAAATTCTACCTCCTGGGATTATCAACAATCAAATCCTCTCCAAGTCCAACCTAATTATCAACCACTTTCCACTCTTCGTTATAGGTTGAAAGGTAGAAAGGTGGGGTAGCCAAGGGTCCCCAGATATCTTCACCTTCGACCTATCACCGATATGCCACCGGATTCCTAAGGAGAGAACTTTTCTATGACACACAATACTATGCCAAAAATAAGAGGGACTATGACCCACTTGTACATCCAAAGAGGAGCCATTAGAGAAATTTAAGACCCAGGATACTAAAGGATCCAAATGGGAGTTACTCTCCACCTTTGTTTTGCCAAAGAGTTTTGATAGACGCTTCAAGGTCCCTAAAATTCATTCCCGCTTCGTTCTTAGGATGTCAAAGCTTTTTCCAATGCTTCCAATGCATCTTCCTTTTATCATCATTACACCCCCCCCCCCCCCCCTTCTCTAATATACTTTGAAGATGACGGAAAAGAGTGAACGGAAGTCTAGAAACTCCCATTGTATTAATATGTATAGCTATTGCTACAGACTTAATCAAGACCTTTTTACTACCTATAGAGAAAAACGAGCGTTGGTGCCCGCGCTTTTGCTGCGGATGTCTCCATTTTTGCGGTGGATTAAATATAGAGTATCGTAAATTGGTAATAAAGTTTTTATCATATTACTTACAATAGTTTGCAATATTTAACAGTAGGATAATATTTGTCTAAGGAATAGGAAAATAGTTTTTAGAGTATTACAAAACGTTAGTATTCTAAAGTAGAGTGATGATTTATTTTACAACTTTTGTTTTCCTTTCTTTTGCTGTTCTCCTTCACTACAATTACAAATTAAATTAAATTATAAATTGGAGAAGAAGGAAAATAATGAATTTTTTGTTGTTAGGATATGAAGTATTTATTGATAAATATAAATAAATTAGGTACCTGATTGATTTTCATTTTTTTGATGCCTCAGTTGATGTTGTTTTTGATCTGAAAGTGAAAAACTATATTATTAGTTAAATAATCGATAATATATTTTGTTTTTTTATTAAATTGAATATGAATTGTTGATTGTTTCTTATTTTTTGTTATTTTTTTTTGGATCAAGTGTTTTTGGATCAAGGGGTAGGGTCAATATTATTTCTATTTCAGGGATGGTCGGGATGCTGGAAGAGGTAGTGGAGTTGATTCATCGTCATCGAATATTTTTGATACTATTGTATCAATTAATGCTTCCCTGATTCTGAAGTAAATCTAAAATATTTTTTTTTACCCGTATAATTGTTCGATTATTGGAGGCAATGTTGTTGGATCAGTATAGCCTTCTTATATTGTTAATACTGTGCATGGCTTTTTAATGAGAACCTGAGCTACTTTTCCGAATATGGTTATGACTGTGAATCCTGTTTCGTCTTCGATTCTTGTGTTTAATTTATACCTGTTGGAATAGTGAGGTCGCAAAAAATTTTTAGTATAATGAAGAAATAATATTTTAATTAATGACTAATAATATAAATGATATTATTGTTTTTTTGTGTAAGTGAAGTTGTAGTTTCTCTTATATCTAAATTAATTTGGAAAATATTAATAGAAATTATTCAGTTGTGTTTTGTACCATGGAATTGGAGTTGATGTAAGATGACCGTGTGTGTCACACCACCATCCATTCCCTGCTTCTCGTACTTGTCTAGAGCATTGTGGGCAAAAATTATAATACCAGCCTTGGTGTGTCTCGAATTTGTATATTGTCGCTTTTACTGTAAAGTTCATTCCTTAAGGATAAAAAAAATTGATGTTAGTTTAAATTATAATATATAGTGGTATTTTTCCTAATGTTATTATATTTATGTTAATCTGTTGTGCTAATTGATCTAGCTGATTCAGTTCTGCAATTGTTTTTCTGTTTTGTAATTTCTGTTACTCCAGTAGTTGGATTTCTTTTGGAAGAGGAGCTGGAAGGAATTCAAGATGTTGTATTGTGTGCTAAAACCTGAATAAGATGTTGGTTAAAAGAGGGGAAAAAGAAGAATGGTAATGTTTAATAAAGATAAATAAAGTACGATATTTTTTTTTATTTTATAATGAAAGAAGATATCAAAGCGATTTTTACCTTGTTTTTAGTGCATTAGTTTCAGGTATATTTATGTTTATATAATATATCGATACACTTGTACTTGCAGCATAGATATTTCCTGTTTGATATAAAAAATTCGTGTTAATTAGTGAATAAATAGAATGTACCAATACTTTTATATGTAGGTATAAAAGAGGATTATTGGTTACCTAGATACTGCTTTATTGTCATAGATGTAAAGATAGTTATGACTGGTTCTTCTACAGTTTTTATCATATCAGTTTTAAATTTTTTCGCTATTTCTCCCCATAAGATGATTTGAAGATTCTCACTCCTGTAATTGAAATAAGATGATATTAAAGTATGATTAAAGTAAAGTATAAAATATTTTTGAATATATAAATTTTGATGTTAAATGAATTAATTACCTGATATTTTGTATTGTTAGTGTTCATCTTGGCATCATTTTTCCCTTGACATTAGTTTCTTCCAGGTCTTGTATTTCTGTTAGCATTCCTATAACATTTGGTAAAAGAGAAGAAAATTAATATGAAAAATTTTAAATGTGTATTGATAAATATTTGTATTCGTAGTAAGATAGTATTATGACTAATAATACCTGATAATATGTCGTGGACATCAGTTCTTGAAGGTAGATGATTAAAGTCTACGAAGTAAAATTTATACATCGGGATGTTTATTGTTGATGTTGTTATTTGAGTAAAAGATGTTGCTCTAGCGAATTACAATATTGCAATATAGGGAACAATTTTGTACTTTGGTTTATTTGGAGTGATATTAAAGTTGCTGACTTGATATATTTCTCCTTCTATAATTTGTTGTAAGATATGAACTGTATCTCGAGCTTTAATTATTCTGTGGATTACTTCGTGCTGTATTTTACAAAAAATTGTTTAGTTGTTATATAATGTTTTGTATTAAGATTAAGTGATAGAAGATGTATATGTTTTATATATTAAGCTGAATGAAAGTGTGGTATGAAGTAATTTGATGTTACTTTTTTTATTTCATACTCAACTAAAATAAAATCAAGACTTATGAGACGTCCTGTTGTGTAGTTGTTATTATGCCAGAGTTTGCTGATACGTACTTCAATTGCTCCATAAATCTCGTTTGGTTTCAGTGATCGTATTGGTGTTGCCATTTTTTTTTCTTTTTTTTCTTACCTCTGAGAGCAAAAACAATTTGGTAAGATGTAGATAATATTAAAAATATTCAGAAATTTTATATATAAAAGGTCTGTAAATATATAAATAAATTTGTATTGAGATTATACTTTAATATATAAATTAATAATATAATTTTTATACTAATACAATATTATGTAAAATTTCTTTGTAAACTATATTTTTAATGTGATTTGGATATTTGCTGATAGATTTATTTATTAATATATAGGTTTTTAGGGGTTGTTACTTGTGATAAGACTATATATAACTGACTGTGTGTAAAGATTTCATCTTCTAGATAAATGCCAACTTTATTTAGTGATTGTCCCTGATTTTTATTTATTGTCATTGCATAATAGGTTTTTACAGGGAACTGTCGTCTTTTTAAATTAAACGGCTATTTGCACTCATTTATAACCATTTCTATTCTTGGAATGTATATTTTTTCATTTTCCCTATTTGAATTTATGATTTGACCTTCTATGATTCTATTTGTTAATTGTGTAATAATAAGTCTTGTTCCATTACATAATCCCATTGATTGATTTAAATTTCGCAATAATATTATAGGAGTTCTAACTTTAAGATCAAATTCATGTGGTGGTATGCCATTAAAATTAAAAGTATGTAAAAATTCTTGAGGATATAAGAGGTTAAATTCATCGATATTTTCAGGTGACACTATTATTATATCATAACTATAATAAGTTTTTGATTCGTTAAGTATTAAAGATAATATATATGCATTTATATCATCAACTATTTTATTTTTTGGAGTTATTATTGCTCTATGTCATATATAATCAATATTATCGAAGTTTTTTACAAAATTATCATATATGAGATTTGAAATTTTTTCGATTGGATCTGATTCATATTGTATTACATATTTTTATGATATTTTTATCCATGTAATATCTTCATTCTTAGGATCTTTATTCCTTTTGCAGTACCGTTTCCAACGTTCAATATCCATTTTGAAAATTCTGAAATTTCATTTCTTTCCCTTTCTGTAGTATTTGGATTTTTTAATCTCATATTTTCTGTTAGGGATAATAATTTGAAATGTGGTCATAAGTAAGAGTTATTTATACTTGCATTTATTATGTCTTCTTTTGTTCCAGCAGGGATAATAGATTGAATTTGTCGAAAATCACCACCTAATATAATTGTCATTCCATCAAAAAGTTTGTCAAAATTGTTTTTTAAATCTTGTAATGTTTTGTCTAAAGCTTCAAAACAATATTTGTTATTCATCGGAGCTTCATCCCATAATATCAATGATGTTTTTTCAATTAATTTTGCTAATTGGGTTTCATTTTTGATGTGGAAAGTAGGGAATTTATCTATTGATAAAGGTATTCGAAATCTTGAATGTGTTATTCTGCCTTTAGATAATAATAATGAAGCTATTCCAGAAGATGCGACAGCTAAAACAATTCCATTATTTGATCTAATTTTTGTAATAATTGTATTCCATAAATAAGTTTTTCCAGTGCCTCCATGCCCATAAATAAAAAATAAATTTTGTATTTTATTATTTAATGATTTTATAATTTGTTCGTAAATATAGCGTCGTTCATTATTTAATTTTTTTTATTTCTAAAATGTTGTTTTCTTCTTTTAATTTATTAATATCATAGTCTAGTTCTTCTCGCAAGAGTTTATTATTTAAGTTGTCGATTAATGTTCCTGTTGGTAAAGGTAAATTAAAATTTGCTAAAGTTGATGAATTTAGATTAAGTTGTTTTTCTAGTTCATATAATACAAAGTTGTATAATTAGAATTTGGAAGTTTGGATTATTGAATAATGTTTTAATTCTGTGAAAATATCTTCTGTCATAAGCCTCAATGATTTTCAAGTAATGTTGTTGGATTATTTACATCACAAAATAATAAATTATGGTAAATAATTGTCGTAATTGATGTGGTCTTGACCAAAATGAGACTTCTAATATCGATTCATTCCATTCTTTATTATCTCCTAATAAACCTAATGCATTACATGCTGCCTGATTTGTTGAATATATTATACCATTAGCGGTTCATATAGATTCGAAGCTTGTTGCACCTTTTTGATGATTTAATAATAATTATAGATAATATAATTCTCCAGAATTTGGGTGGACATAAAAAGTTCGTCCAATTGAATATCCTGACTTTCTTGGTGTCCAAATCTTATCTTTATTATTCCATACCCATTTGGTTAGAAATTATACATATAAAAGTTTTCTGGCTTCTACATTAATTTTGTTTATTTCCATCCACTCTGTTAAAGTTATTCTTTGAATTCCTGGTTGTCTGACTATATTATCATGGCGTTGATTTGAACGAAATGTTATATTTTGCATGTGTGGTAAATGAATTATTAATATTTATATTGCCAGATTTCTATGATATATCGGATATTCATATATTCTCCATATAGCTTCATATAGTGTTATATATCGACAATTAATATAATTTTTTATTTCATCTATTTCTTTCTAAATTGTTTGGCCGGATTGCTCTATGTATATATTGTCTTCAATTATTGCTCTTATTCTGTTTGGGCCTTTGGTTAAATATTTAAATAAATATTTTATTAACATTGATTGTGAACATATTTCAACATTGATGTGAGCATGAAATTTTAGACATAAGTTTATATTGTAAGGAACTACAAATCTGTTGTCTAATTTAAATATGTTCTTTTTGTACATAAAATGTTGTATTTTTGTATTTATAATTGACAAATCCATTTTCTTCTATAGTTGTTTCGTTCTTAAATTGTTTGGGAAATTTTTTAGAACAAATGGAATTTTTCATACATGGAGCATTTGTTTTGGCAGCACCACATGGTCCATGTATCATGAATTCTGCTATAATATCATATTTTTTAGGATTTTTTTCCGGATTTGGTATTTCAGCTGATATAAATTTGTCAATTTGTGATGGTTCGGATAATTTTTCATTACGGCATAGCCAGAATAGAAAGTGACAATGAGGCAGACTACGTTTCTGGAATTCAACAACGTATAGATCTATGTCGTAAGATAAACATAAAAAATAAACGAAATACGTTAGTTTTAGTTAAGAACAAAAATTCATTTTCTATGCTATGTATTTTGATTTATTAAATTAAGTAATATTGTCTTGCCTATAATAATTGTTCCGAACACTTTTTCAGTTTTAATAGCAGATAAAATTTGGTTTAATTTCATTTTAAATATTCTTGTAATTATATCTGGTCTGTCTTCAGGTTTTTGACCGAAAATTTTACTTAAGGCATGTATAATTTCGGGCCATTTAGGATTACATATAAATATTATGAATAAATCAGGATTTCCATACTGTTTACATATTGCTATTGCATCTTGGTAATTTTGGATTACATATCGTGGACTTCCACTATGGCTAGACGGAAGAATGATTCTTTTACCAATTGCTCTAGCATCTGTATCTCCTCTGGTAACAACGTCTTAGATGCCTTGGTAAATTTCATATCTTAAATTATTTTGATTTTTTCTAACATAATCTAGTCGATCTTCTTCAACAGAAGCGTATGCATCGACTAAATATTATTAGAAAAGTCTTCCACTTTTGAATGAAGTACTATTTACATTTTCTCGTTGCTGTAGTTGATAGCAGTAAAATACTTTTGTAGGTATTCTATTTGTGGAAGGTTGTTTTCCTGGTCTGTCTATATTCCATCTTAAATCGGTTCTATAACCATCTTCTCCATATGAAAATAAGAGTGGATATTGTAAAACCATGTATGATGGATGTAATTTTGTAATTCTTTAAAAATTATTTGTTTTGTCTTGTATTATAGTGTCTCTTCCTTCTTCATATTCATCAATATTTCCAACAATTAAACCTCCTATATTATTTGATATAGGTAATTCATACTGGTTATTATCAGTGGATCGTCGTCCTATCAATCTTAATTTCATGGATAGAATTGTATTTTCATTGTACCTGTCTTTAACCATATAAAAAAGTTTTACTAATTTATTATTTTCGTTAAGCATTTTGATTAAATTTTCTATAATTAATTTTGTTAATTTCTTTGTTGTATCGTCAAATGAAAATATTGACATTCGATTGTCAACTTTATTTTCTGTATCATATATATATAATTAAGCAAATCTTGGAGGATTGTTATTAGTTGGTAATAATGATCCCATTAGATGATGTATTCGACCACTGATTTTAAAAATGTATAGACCATCTGAGTTTTGTGTATTTTGTTCTACATTTACTCTGAAAGATGTAAAGGCAAACATAAAATTAAAGGTTCGAATATTTTTGCAGAAATATGTACCCAAAGGTCCTTTGTAATAATTAAGTAGTTAATCTAATATAAGGGGAGGTTATTTTAACAGGGGGAGTTTAATTTTTCTGTCTTTACAACATAGATTGTATTTTGGCGGATTAGTTTTTTTGATAGATTCATCAAGCCAAAATGATGCACCGCAGTATATGCAGACATAAAAATAGTTCCCAAGATCGTGATATTTATTAATATCACATGTAATAAAGTATTAAAAATGAAAATTAAAAATACGATAATATATAAGGAATTTGACATATAAAAAGTGTAAAGAAAGTTTATTTTGTACGTTACAATTACTTGATTCTGGTACGTCAGTTGTATGAAAGAAATATCTTTTAGAGCTTGTAAGGCTTGATGTTGGAATACACCTTGGTCGGTAAATATTTTCTAGGACTATACTGGAGTCATCGAGTTGATGATTCACAGTATCATTGCGGCTAAATACAAAGTCTTCATTTAGAAGACAATGACGACGCCGTTTACATTGACGTCGCCGTTTACATTGACGTCTTATGGATGAAAAGTTTTTTGACATTATTCTATTATTTACCTAGTGGGAAAAATAAAACAAATGTGATTATGTTAATATGTCTTTATTGAAAATTTGTGAAATAATATAGTATTATTACCTATATGTAAAATGATTGATACTTTTTTTTTAACATTTATTTTGTTGTATAATATTTGTTAATTTAAATTATACTAATTATGTGTTCGATATTTGTTTTAAATACTATTGTTATATTTATACATCTAGATGGTTTATAGTATTTTTGTCTGTCATTTTTTGAAATAATATTGTTATATTATATTTTCTTTATGTTTTTTTAATTTTTCATTATTATTTTTTAGTGTTGTTACTGTAATATTATTCACATACTAATTTTTTTTTTATATTGGATACATTATTTTATTTTTATTATTGTTTAAGTTATTTTAATTTTGTTGTTATTTCTAATAATTATGTTTGGTATATTTTTTTTGTATATAAAAACTATATTTGTTCCTCTTTTTTTTTTTTTAGAGTAAAAAATCATGAATAAAGGGAAAATATCTTTTGTCTTTTGAAATATGTATATTGATTTTTATTATTCATAATTACTTCTTTTTTAGTTACGTATTTCATAGACACATATAAATATATATATATGAAGTAATTCCTATATTTTTTTCCATCATTTTTTTTGGCTGATTAGATACGTTAACACGTTTTTCTTTGCTATTTTCTCTTATTAATATCAGTTTTAATTTTTTTTTATGTGTTCATAATTTTATATTTTAGTCATGGAAGTTATACATATGTCGTTTTTTTAACTATAATATAGTCTATATTTAGGTCTTTTTCTTTAAAATATATATATGTCTATAGAAGAGTTAGTTATATATATTTTTTCAAGTTTTTAAAATATATGTAAATTTATTAGTGTTGTGTATAGTCAAAATTTAATATCAAGTTTTTTTTTCCTGAAACATATTGTGCTTGAAGCTATTTATAATTAGTTTAGTTGTCATTATTTAAAAATTTTATTTTTTATTTTAATGTTTCAGGTTCAATATTGAACTTATTATTGATTAAAATGAGTTGTAACTGTAATCGAAATTATCAACGCCACAATTTGGATTATTTTTTGAAAATATATTCATAACGCTAATATTTTTTCCATGCTTTTTCTACATTCATGAGATTGCTCTTTATTTCATTTTTTCTTAGTTTGAATGGCATTTTTTGATATGTTTAAGGAAGAGTTAGTTATATATATTTTTTCAAGTTTTTAAAATATATGTGAAATTATTAGTGTTGTATATAGTCAAAATTTAATATCAATTTTTTTTCCGAAACATTTTGCACTTAAAGCTATGTATAATTAATTTGGTTGTCATTATTTAAAAATTTTATTTTTTATTTTAATATTTCAAGTTCAATATTTAACTTATCATTGATTAAAATAAGCTCTAACTGTAATCGAAATTATCAAGGCCACAATTAGGATTATTTTGGAAATATATACATAACGCTAATATTTTTTCCATGCTTTTTCTACATTCATGAGATTGCTCTTTCTTAGTTTGAACGACATCTTTTGTGTATGGGGTTTGGCATATAAATTATTTTTAGTAATTATATTTTTTATTTCAATAAAAAAACTTATAAGAATTATATTTTAGAAACGATATATAAGTCAGGAAAATAAAATCTTGGGCGTAATTTTTTAGTCTGATACAATATCAAAGCTATTTTTGCTATGTATTTAATACGATGATTTTTATTACCATAATTAATTTTATATTTTTATTTTATTATTGAAAATGATGATAATAAAGTCAAACACACAATATATAATCAACAAATCAAATAATATTTTAATTACTTAAAATTAGAGTCTTTCAAACTAAATATACAGAACATTAATTAATACATATGATGGAATTGAATACAGAATAACAATGAAATTTAGGTAATGATTTTACAGCAAAGTCAATAACAATCTATTTTACTTCTTTCTTTGTCCTCAATAGTAAGACCTCCGTCTTTCTCTTTTCTAATTTAGGCAGCAAAGTTCTCCAGGAATTATGTGGGATAATTTTTTTTATATCTATTATAAATATATGATATATGTTGGTAAATATATTTCAATAAATGTGTATATATATATATATATACATAATAATTTGACTCAGATATGTTAGAGTATTATCAATATATGGCAAATTTTTAAGATAATTTATTTCTTATCTAAATGTCTATCTAGCCACCTAAGAAATCATTTCTTATTCATGCAAGTAAAAAAATTTTTGGCAATTAGATAAACAGACAGAAATGTATTAATATGGAATGAAATTTGCCATATATATTATAATAGTCGAATAACAGAAAAGAGATCATAAGAATATAGCCTAAAACTGCCAAAAAATTACGAGGTGAATAATGATTAAAACAAAGAAAAATGAAAATAATTTTAAGAGAAAAAGTTGTGAAAGAATAATTAGGTATAGTTTTTAAAGGGGACAAAAAAAAGAGGAGGAAAGAAAATACTAGAAATACAGAAAATTTGGGAGAGATGGAAAAGGGATTAAGGGAATTGCAAAAAATCCACTAACTAGGAAAAAAATTCCTTAGTTGAATACAACAGTAAAGAGCTGTTTTAATCACGGGAAAAATAATTAGAGTGAAAAGATGAGATCACGATGTTCACACATAAATCTAACAAAGAATTATAAAGCGCTAAAATCTTTATAAAACTGCTAACAAAGATGTAATTCGACAACTAATTCGCAGGAATTTTTGGAACAAAAACTGTAAAACTACTCCTTAACAAACCAGATTTATTATAGAACGACTAAAGCCATTATACACAGTAATTTGTGGGCAGCTAGTGTATTACTCTATATAAGTAAAGAATATATACTCATCATTGCCAAATATATACAACGTTACAAAATATGGTGGGAAAGGAAATTAAGACTAAACCAAGTAAAAAAAAAAAGAGGAAAATAAAAAAAGGAAGTTTGAGTGAAAGGAATTAAGGAAGGAGAACAAAGAATTAGCCAACAAAAAGGGGAAAAAAGGTGAACAAACAAAAACCAAATAAAACGATTCACTAAAAGGATATAGAAGAACAAAAAGATGTGAAATACAGAAGCAGTAAAAGAACTATAACAACATTTTTTAGCATTCAGCACAGAAATAAGGAAACAGCTATTTACAGATAATTAGTGCAAGTCAAATAACATAGATTAATTAAAAGCAGAATAAAATATGTGTGAACTCAAATATAAAAGAATTTAATGAAATATTCCAACAACACACAGTATTGAAGACAACAATAATGAAATAAATGCATCGATAGTATATTAATAACACAGAAGATACACATTAATGAACAACAGAACAAAATACACATATAACTAAAAGATAAAAAACAGTTATAAAGGCAGAGGAAGACAGTATAATAAATATGTGTAATAATACCTGAAGTGCTTCCAAAAAGAGCTCTTGCAACCAACTTTCAGGAAAATACAGATTATCCATAGATCACAGAACAAGGTAAAACAATAGTGAAAACAGCAGAGCAAGAGCACAATGATTTTACTCAGGTATGAAGAAGGAAGAACGTTAGAGAAAGTAGGATATGAAAAGTACTAAAATCCTGTATATAACCAAGTAAGAACAATGTATATATAACAAGCAATAAATTCAAACTAAACAGGTGGCCGTACCCCAAAGAATCATACAATTAAAAGAAATATTTAAAAGAAAGAAGTCAGAAACTTAGAGAGCACGAATAATTAAAGTAAACAAATAGTAAAAAAAGAGTATCATCTGACTATGTCAAATAAACTTGAATAATATATTTAAGAAATGGAATTCCCTCATTTTCCTACTCTACTTTTAATTTTTTTTTTCTTATTTTTCCTCAATTTAAATAACACGGGAAAAAAATAAGACAACATTAATTAAATTTTGTACACGGCATCAAAATCATAAATATGAAAAGATAGAGTATTAATTACCAAAACAGAGGTCTTCGTTAACCTACAAAAAAGAGGAGGAGAATGGTTTCGTATAAGGCACTGCACTGCCATTAATGCACCAATCCCCTGAAAATACCAAAATAGCCCCCATCCAAAATCTATTTAGCTTGTAAGCTCAAGGGTAAAAGCGTCAAATTGCTATATAAGATTTCAGGGAAATTAAAAAAGAGAAATGACAAAAAAAACCCCGTTTCACTGTTCATGATGTTCATTGCACAGTTTTTTCCTCTAGGGTAAAAGCGTCAAACTGCAACATAGAATTCCGGGAGAATTAAAAAATAAATGGGAAAAAAACTAAAAAACGAAATGACAAAAATAGCCCCATTTCACTGTTCATGCTGTTCATTGCACAGTATTTTTTTCCGCAAGCCTGAGGGTAAAACCGGAAAATCACAACATTAAAATTTGAAAAAATAAAAAAATTAAATAGCAAAATGGCAAAAAATCCATTGCACTGTTCATACGATTCATTCTACAGTGTTTTTGTCTTCAACTTTAGGTATATATAATAATGTGGATCTCCACAATTGTAACTTTTTCGAAACCCGCTCCTTAATCGAAGCAAAGGATTGCCCATTTTTTTTTTTTTTCCTCAACACGGTAGGCAATACTAAGTATTTAGCACGCAGATTACAAGCATCTAAACCAAATAGGCCTTATATTCTCCCTCTCCTCCCGACCACTGTGAGGGCTAAAAGTATTTGTAGACTTCAAAATATTTACACACTGCCCAAAGGCCACCTCATAATCCTTAAACTTGGAGCATTCCGCCACATTCATCTCAGAGAAAATATATGAGAAACATTATAATTAGCGACTTTACTCATTTGTGTAAAACTTGCACAAGGTTGATTAATTACAATTTACCTGTTCTTGTAACCAAGTATAGGTCTTCTTCATATTCATGAGACCTATGCAGCAATTATGACGTATTTACTAATATATAAAGGGAGCAAAGGAAATGAGAAAATGGAAATGCCTTCTCAAACATGTATTTACATGCCAATTAAAAATCTCTCCCACTCATTGTTTTTTATTACTTCTTCGTTTATCTTCCACTCATTTTATTTTCATTTTATTTGACTACGAATTAATAAGCATGGTTTACGTATAAAAAGTCAGTCATTAATAAATTTTATATATAGAAGGATGATATTTTTATTCATCTTTACTTCCAATATTGTTTGGTTCTTTTCTTTCTCTCTTCTTTCTCCTATTCTTTTTCTTCTCTTAATTCTTGGTACTTCTTTCCTATTTAATTCTAGTTCTATTACATTTTTATTTGGACTGCCTAAATATTTGACTATTTTTGGCCAAAAACTCAATATATGACCAAATTCAAAAATTTATAAATAAATGTCCAACTCACTTAATGACAAAAATAGAAATACACATATTCCACTACTGAAGTTTTAAAAAGAATGAACTTTTAGCTATAACTTTTAAAATATGGACATCTATGTAAACCATTTTAAAAAATTAGTCATTTACCTGGTTATCCCTCTCTCTCTCTCTCTATGGACATCTATGTAAACCATTTTAAAAAATTAGTCATTTACCTGGTTATCCCTCTCTCTCTCTCTCTCTCTCTCTCTCTCTCTCTCTCTCTCTCTCTCTCTCTCTCTTAATATCTTGTATTTTGATCATTTGCATAATTTATATATACTTTGTATTATGACTATTATTAATGTTGTCCTACACATTTTAAATTTTTTTACAAATTCAAATATTTTCTAACCAAACACTAATTTTGACCAGTGAAGTTACCCGAAATATAAATTAAAACTAAAAGCTAAAATAACAATGTTCTGAAACTCTAATTAAAAACAATGTATATATAGGCCATAATTTAATAGTTTTTTTTTTTTACCTATCTATAAGTATATTTTTTTAGCTGTTGAATCATTTTATCTAATAGCAATCATGATTTGAGTAGTTAGAAAAAAAAACAATAAATATACATTGTTGACGGGAGTTTTATTAACAACGAATTTAGAAAATTACAAGATATGACTTGTGTATGAAAATGAGAGATAAATCAAAGCAAATAGGTAGACAAGAATTTTGTAGTAGTTCAGCCTCAAAAAAATGAGCCTAAGTCAATTGTTCTTTACTATTTTTTAGAAAATTACCAGAGTTTCTCTAAGTCTCAAAGTGAGAGCAAAGAGAGAATTACAAAGAGAGTGTATAGTGAAGTAATTGTGAGATGAAATGTGTGATAATCAATTATAAGATTGAGCTCCTTTTATATAGGTGAGGATAACTTAATGTTTCCCAATGATGCAAACGGGAAAGTACATAATCAGAAAATACAATTTAAGTAAGAATACAAAATTAGGTAATAACTTAAATAGAATTGATTGCTTAATATCTACTCAGAAGCTTGTTTCTCTCTCCCTGTGGATTACCTATTTAGAAAAGCTTGATCTAGTTTTCTTTTCTACTGATCGCATATTATCCACATGGAGCAGGTCGTACTATTAGTTATTTCCAATATTCAACCTGATGCATTCTCCTCAATCATTGACTCGTATATAGATTTAAGATCACACAACAATTGCTCCTTAGCTCTATTCAGTCCTGAGACTAATGGAGCTTTCTACTTTGATCAGTGCGAGCTTAAGAATGCGATGTGATGAGATCATCTCGAAACCCTTGAAGAGTTGTAAAAATCTTAAATTATATCCTTTCAGAATCTCATGCGTACATTCTTCCTGACAGTCGCATCCACATGTCACTTCTTCTCAAAGGATTGCCGAGACTGGAGGAGACTTCTCTATTTTTCGAGTAGGTGTGATGATGACGATGACATCAATTGCCATTTCACATCAAAATCTTTTCGTATTTCAAAAAATAATTACCTTGATTTTCAAAAATTAATTACTCATGTGAATCTTGGTCATCATATCTTGAAAATTAACTCCCTTGATCTATGGTTAAGATTTAATGACTAATAAATATATAAAGACCCATTTGTCTTCTTTTTCTTTCATTTTCGCTATTTGAAATTATTTTAAGCCTTCAAACTCTAGAAATTCTGATAGAACTCAAGCATCTTTTCTTCACCATTGGCATATACACCCATTTATTCCACTTTGATTTTTCCAGTGATATCAAATCAGATTTGACAGAGTTTCCTTCCAGAGGTTGGTGACTCTTTCATGTTCTTATTTCTTTATTTCTTTTTATGTCAATATAAATTGAAACTTGAACTATCGTTGTCTCTGATTTTTTTTTTTAATTGAACGAACCTGAGAACTATAGATTTAACAATTCACTGAACTGATAAATATCCAGAATCACATATAGGACTTCTCTGATTCA
Organism: Parasponia andersonii; assembly: GCA_002914805.1. NCBI lineage: Eukaryota > Viridiplantae > Streptophyta > Magnoliopsida > Rosales > Cannabaceae > Trema > Trema andersonii. The sequence continues at coordinate 317,063 of JXTB01000072.1, forward strand.
ATAAAGATGATTAGGCATAGGTGTTCATAATTTAGATGAAATTCAAAGAAGAATTTGAGATTTCTGTGAACTTTTGGGCTTGAAGATCAAAATCAGATATAGAACCATAGATTTTGGGTTTTGTATTTAATGTTAGGTATTTGATGAATCGACTGAGGAATCAGAGAATATATTCAAGAATTTAGGATAGAAATCTATCATATATAGTCGAATCCATAGATTAATTTAAAAGAATTCGATCAGATCATAGATGAATAAAAGACGAATGAATAGATGTTGGCATAACTCTAGGGTTTTTACCCCCAAATTGCTTGCACACAACAAGTACACTTGTAATAATAGACCAAAATAGCATGCCTATTTCTAGGTCGCACTTAGGTTAGTTTTATCAATTCATAAATTTACTTGTAGGATGATGCTCACATAGGATTAAATTTCTCCCATGTTTATTTTTTAAATATATAGCAGCGAGGAGATTAGGGAAGAGATTATGTTCTCAGGGGAGTCGTCATTCTCCGATGCGAGTATTAGCTCTATAGATCTCGAAGACTATATAGAACAGGAGCCTGAAGTACAACTAACCGGAGCTAGGCAAAATAGTCCTTGCATAGGAGATCTTCCAGAAGACCAGCGTCCCTAACACATTAGAGAAGCTCCAAAATATTCTACTAGTTTTCAATATATCGAAGAAGAATAGTCCTACAGTGACACCAAATCCAACTGTACATAGGCAAAGACCGAAAAGTTGAGGAAACAATACAACCTCGATCCAGAGTTAGCGATTCTTACACCGATAGAATTCAATCACTCTAATACACCTTCACTCCAATAGGTTGCATTTACCGATGCCTTGATGCGAGCTGGAGTCCATCAACCTCTTCACCCATATATAAAATCCATAGTTGATTTCTATGGTGTCATCCTATTCCAATTAACACCTAACACATATAGGTATATGGTAGGATTGTACATTTTATATCATAAGTACCAACTAGGAACCCTAACCCCAGAAGAGTTCGCATGGTTCTATTGTCTTAAGTCGAACCCTTCTGATGTTGGCTTCTACAATGCACAAAAATGGTCAGGCTCTGATGCGAAAACTATTTCCAATGTTAGGAATAATATGGGCAAGCAGAAGGATGGCTTCTTTCACGTAGAATATGCCAATAACAGGTTTTTCTAGCATGCTCGTAAGTATCCACCTTATTATTCTTGCATAATTCAATTACTTATTCTTACACTCCTTATTCTTCACAGGTAATAGAGAAGAGCGATCGACCCTGAACTCTGAACAACTTGTTCGAGTTGGAAAAATCAACTCACTCCCTAAAGAAGAGTTCAACTGGAAAATCCTTGGAATGACTAAGAATCTACTTGCATCTGGCTTGTTTCCTAAAGGTGCAAGCCTTCCAACATCTGCAAACAACCCAATGAATTCTCTAAACCCAAAACAGAAACAATTCACGAGCTCAAAGAAACGAAAGACACCTTTGACTTCAGGGACCTTTAGCTCAAAGAAGCAAAAAGGTAAAGCTCCTTCTTCAAAGAAGTGGACGGTTTTACAGCCTACTACCTCTTAATAACAACAGCTAACTTCAACACCTCCAGAAACTTAAGGTAAAATTAAATCTTCCTTTCTTAGTGTAATATCTTACTCCTCGTATACTAACTATAATACTGTTATGTAGATATGACAATAATCGACAATGGTCTGCGAGCCTTTCCTTTGACACTGGGCTCAAGATCTAAATTAAAGACACTAGAAGGCACACCTCCTTCCTCAATGAAAAGGAAAGAGAAGGTCAACATTTCTAAAAAACTGAAAAGTCGCCTTCAAAGACGTCCCTCAAAACTTGCATCCTCCTCAACTGGCCAAAACTACAAGCCAATCCAAGCCTTGAAATAAGTAGCTTGCATCTTCCTCCTCAGAGGCGCCGAGCCAGGTCGACAAGGACAAGGAGTTACTCGCACTCTTCCGATAACTATCGGAGAAGGCTGGCCTAAGTGCGGCCTTCATCGACCGCTTTGCCTATAAGGAAGGCTGGGAGAGGATGAAGCAGAGACCGATCAAGGTCACTTTCAGCGCAGTAATGCAGATGCTTGCCTATGTAAGTTCGATATGCTCTTTCTTATATCTATATATGCGAGTCCTATTACTAACAACTTTATTATGTTTTAGACTACTAGGTTTGCTGCACTTATGTATGATTTGGTCCTCGAATGCATAAAGAACGGCGAAAAGGCCAAAGAAATGGCCAAAGCTGCGAGGACTTAAAAAAAATTTGTGAAGAAGAGAAGAATATCTTCGATCTGAAAAGCAAAAGTTAGAGGAGGTTTTGGCTAAAGAGAGGTTGGAGAAGCAACAACTTGAGAATGAAATTAAAGAGCTTAAAAAGACTATCTCCCAAGATCCGGATGCTCTGAAAAAGGTAAGTCACAAGGTAGTTGAAGACTTGAAGGCCACTGAAGGCAAGGAGCTTGGAGAGAAAGCCAACGATATTGCCTCATCGGCCATTATTTACAACATTTTTTGCGAGCATCTGGAGTTTGACTTTTTCCTTGGAAGATGTGGTCAAACTCATTGAAAGCTAAATGGCAGATGAAGTTACAGAAGAAAATGCTACTAGGAAAGGTGCACCTGCTAGATAGGGACTTTTTTTTTTTGAATAAATTTGCAAAATTTCTGAAAAATGCAACCTTATCCTGTTTATTTTGTAATATTTTACCACACACATGGGTACAGGCTTTAATTTATGAAGTTTCTCTTATAAAATTTTTATTCCTGCAAAACCATATTAGTATAAGAAGAATTATGTAATAATAATAATAATAATAATAATAATAATAATATAAGTGTTTAATTCAACCAAGTAGTCAATCACTAGGTGATTGATAAGTACGCTATTGTGATTCGAATCTAAATAACTTAAAACGAATTTTAAGCATTAAGATAGGTTAGGTCACTTAAGAAAAATAACAAGTATGAGTGATGCGAACTCAATATTATTTTTCAAAAGTTCTATGGCAAAATAAGATTTATAGCAATATATCACACCAAACTATAGACATTTTGCTTAGTCACTTTTGTATTCGAGGAGAGATATCGCATAATATGATATGTTAAGGCATGAAGCGAGAAAAAAATCTTAAGATTTTAAGAAATTTTAGAAATTCATCTAATTCCAAATTCTAACCCCTCTAGATGAACGTTTGCATAGCCCCTTAGGAAGTGAGTAGGAGATAACAATTTAATCCTATTATCCTCTGAGTTTTATAATATTTGAAGATGGCCATAAAACTATAAAAGACAAACTGATAAAGAAATAACAAGACGATAAATAGAAGAAATAATGCTTTTATCGATAAATTTGAATGGCAAACAACAAGATGGCTTCCAGGACTTTGAAGTTGTATAAAGATAGACATAAAGACTGTTCTGCATTCTAAGTGTGCTTGATCTTTGGTCCTCCAATGCGAGCTAGTTTATACATCCCAGGCCAAATGAAGACATCAATAACATATGGTCCTTCCTAAGAAGGTCTACATATACCAGTACCATTCTCCTTAGTATTAGGGAGAACTTGTTGAAGAACAAGGTCACCAACTTCAAATTGTCTATTTTTGATTTTAGAATTATAATATCGAGCATTGCGCTGTTGGTATGACATAATTCATAATTGATATTGCTCGTGCCTTTCTTCTAGAAGATTGAGCTCAATTCTCATCAATGCATTATTCTCACCATGTTGAAAAGTGGATCATTGTAAGGAGCTTGCGCCAATCTCAACTGGAACCATTACTTTATATCCATAAGCTAGAGAGAATGGACTTTCCTTAGTAGTAGTACGTTGAGTGGTATGATAAGCCCATAGTACTTTAAGAATCATCTCAGACTAAGCTCCTTTGTATTCTTCTAACTTCATTTTCAAGTTCTGTTTAAGTACTTTATTTATAGCTTCACCTTGACCATTCGCCTGTGGATGGACAACAACGGAGAAGTTTTTCTTGATTCCCAGATTATCGCAGAAGTTGTGAAACTCATCGCAGTCGAATTATTTCCTATTATCAAAAATTATTTTGTGCGGTATACTATATCGGTAGATTATAGACTTGTAAATGAAATCTATCATCTTTTTTGTAGAAAAGGTACTTAAGCTTTTAGCTTCTACCCATTTGGTGAAATAATCGACTGCAACCACCGCATACTTCAATCCACCTTATGCCAATGGAAGTATTTTAGTAATATCAATTCTCCATACTGTAAATGGCTATGGATTGGTCATTGAAGTAAGAGGAACAAGAGGCGATCTAGGAATGGTTGTAAATCGCTCACACTTGTCACATTTCTAAGCAAATTCCATTGCATCATTCTTCATAGTAAACCAAAAATATCGTTGTCAGAGGATTTTATTTGCAAGTGCCTATTTCCCAAAATGATTTCCATATATCCCTTTATGGATTTCCTTCATAATGTAGAATGCTTTTTCTTCATCAACATATGACAATAATGGTGAGCTATAACTTCTTCGATAAAGCTGCCTATCATAGATGATATAGCGAGCTACCTTCATTTGAAGTCACTTTGCATCTTCTTTATTCTCGAGAAGGTCACCATTTTACAGATCCTTCATTATAGAATCCATCCATGAAGGTTTATGATTAATTGGTATAGTTACTTGAGGCTTTACTTCAATACTTAGTTTCGCGAGGAATTCGACAGGGATCAACTTCAGTAATTCTATATTTTTTGTCTAGGCTAATTTGGCCAAAGTGTCTTCCTGAGTGTTCTTAGTGTGACTAAGCAATTGAATACTATAAGTAGTGAATGTTGAGAGTAATCTCTGCACCTCTTGTAGATAGGCTAGCATCTTTCCTTCTCTGGCCTGGTAGTCCCCGATGTCTTGACAAATAACTAACTGGGAGTCACTATATACATCGATCATCGTGACTTTCATATCTTATATGAGCTTGAGTCTAGATATCAATACCTTATATTCTACCTCATTATTCGATGTTAGAAATCTTAAGTGAAGTACACAATGAATATTATGTTTTTTTGGACTGATTAGCATCAAACGCATACTAGCTTCATTCTCGTTTGACGATCCTTCAATGTAGAGTTTCCACAATTTAGTTAATTCCAGCGTAGATTTCTTAAGTATTTCTGTAGAAAAATCGATGTTGTAGGTGAACTCTGTAATAAAATCTATAAGAGCTTGATTTTTAATTGCAGTGCGAGGTCGAAAATTAATGTCGAATTAGCTCAGCTCGACTGCCCAATTGAGCAATCATCATAATGCTTTAGGCTTTTGCAAAACCTACTTTAATGGAAAATTTGTGAAAACTTCGACTGAATGTGCATGGAAGTATGGTCGAAGCTTCCTGGATGCGATGACAAGTGCTAATGCTAACTTCTCTATCTCCGGATATCTTATTTCGACATCAAGGAGTCTTTTGCTCACATTATATCTGGGCTGCTATATAATCTCTTCTTCTCGAATCAAAGCAATAGTTGTCACATATTTGGAAACAGCGAGGTATAAGTATACTTTTTTCGCCCAGATTTGGCTTCGATAAGAGTGGAGGAGAGCCCAAATATTTCTTCAATTCTTGGAATGCTTGCTCATACTTCTCCATCTACTCAAACCACTTCAAACCCTTTAACACCTCTAAGAATGATTGGCATTTATCAGTTGATCTTGATATGAATCGGTTTAATGTGACCACTCTTTTTGCCAAGCTCTGCACGCCTTTGGATTTATGAGGTTATTGCAGATCAATAAATGCTTGTATCTTTTTAGGATTAGCTTTGATACCTCGCTGATTGACCATGAACTCTAAAAACTTCCGAGATACTACTCTGAATACACTTTTCTAGGGGTTCAGGTTTATCTGATATTTTCGAAAAATTTTAAAAATCTCATCAAGATGCTTGACATTATCTTCATCCTTTTTTGACTTTACTAACATGTCATCAATGTATACCTCCATTTGCTTGCCAATCTGTTTTGCAAATATTATATCGACAAGACGTTAATAAGTTACTCCTATGTTGATGAGTCTGAAGGGCATCTTCTTATAGGAATATAATCCTTAATCAGTGATGAATGAGGTATGCTCCTTATCTAGCTCGTACATGGGGATTTGGTTGTATCCAAAATACGCATCCATAAACTTAGCAATTCATGCTCGATGTCACATCTATAAGCTGGTCAATTCTTAGAAGTGGAAAGCTGTCCTTTAGGTATGCTATTTTGAGAATGGTGAAATCAATGCAAGTTCTCTACTTTCTATTAGGTTTCTTCACCAAAACTGGGTTTGTAAGCAAGTCCAGGTAAAAAGACTCCCTAATGAACCTAATCTCAAGTAGCTTCTTTATTTCTTTGTTTTAGTATAACGTAGCATTCTGGATCTATTGCCCTTCTTTTCTACCTCACAGGTTTCTTTGTTGTATCAATATTGAGGCAGTGGCACATAACATTCGGATCAATCCTCACCATATCCGTTGCAAGCTTCAAAGAATTGTTATAACAAGTCCGTGTATCATATTGGTTGCCTTGCACTTCGCCTACTCTGTGTTGAGTTGGGAACTTTATGGCGAGATGATAAATTGAAGTGATAGCTTGAAGTTCCCTCAATGTTGGTCTTCCTAGTACAACATTAAATAAGGAGGGGCAATCTACACTAAAAATTGAGTCATTACCCTTGAAACTCTAGGATATGTTCCAACGTTAACCAGCAGCTCAATCTTGCCCCTCGACATTATGCTATCACCAGTAAACCCATTGATGGAGTGACAACGGGTTTTAAGTCACTATTACTCAACCCCATCTTCTTGAAAGCATCATAGTATAGGATGTCAACAACACTCCTATTATTAACTAACACTCGCCATAATTACGTGCTTTCATAGTTGATTTTTATAATGGGTGCATCGTTATGCAGATAATGGACCTTTCTTGCATCCTGCTCCGTGAAAGTGGTGTCTATATCTGGCACCCGTTGAAGCTTTTGTGGTCGCTACTCGAGATGTATAATATTAGCCAATGGCTATTGTCGAGCTTCTTATGTGTATCTTTCTTGTGCCCTTTTCGAGTCTTCACCAACGTGTGGATCTCTAAGATAGTTCGTACTTTGCTTTGAATTTCTAAAGGTCATTATTGATTTTCTTCTCTCCTTTCATTAATCTGCCTAGTAGACTACCATAATCGCCATTCTTTAATTAATCTTTCGATCTCATTTTCTAGGGAATAGCAGTTATTAGTGTCGTGTCCAATATCATTATGATATTGGTAGAAATTATTGTGATCACATCTCGCTCTATCTAATTTTATTAGCTCTAGCTGACGATATCGCTCTTGCTAATTTATGACTGCATAAATATGATATATAGGTGTATTCAGCTTGGTATAGTTGTTAAATCTCAAGGGAGCTCTTGGAACCTCTTGTTTCTTCTGCTTAGGCTACTTTTCAGTTGGTTACTCATTCTTCCTTTTTTTCGACTTCTTGTTGTTGCTATTAGTTGTGGTCGTATCTTCGGTCACATCTTTTCCTTATTCCTTCTTTGTTTTATGAAGATTTTCGCATGAAGATTCTACCCTGAGATTTCGATCAACTCTTCAATAGAAGTCTTCAAGAGTTTTGCATTCTCACTCTAACAACTCCTCCCAGAGTTTAGTCTCTAATCACACTCCAGTCATCATTAGAGTTAAGACTCCTCCTTTAGGTAGGTTGTTGACTTTAGCCATCTCTGAAGTAAAACGGTTGAGGTAAGATCGCAGAGTCTCCTCTGAACCTTAAAGTTATTTGTAGCCTGGAATTGTCTCAAGGATGTAGTTTGAAGCTACTGCTAGGGTGAGATTGAACCAGACTGAAGTCCTTAAAGCCATTTCTTCACTTCACTTGTAAGGGTTACAACAAAGCACCTATATCGTATGAGGTCATCGACCTAGTGAAGCTCTATCAGGTCACTGAAGTGATTCATATGGTCCTGCAGATCAGTTTTTCCATCAAAGGTGTTTATGGTAGGTCATTTGAATCCAATAGGTAATGCAGTAGCTTGAACTTCCTCGTTGAATAGTGATTGATGATATCTATTTGCGACCTCATCGTCCCATCTAGCAAGTGTATCGAAAACGATCCTCAAATTATAAACATCAATATGAAGGAGAAGCATATTTTCTCTTGTTGGTGGTAAGAGTGGCCTTTGATCACTGTTATCACATTGTAAGGCAGGTTGATTAGGCAGGGTCTGCTATGACCATTGTGAAGACTCAACTGAAATAATTCGACGAGATAGCTCAGTCATTATGATGCAATACAGATCGCTCATGACAACCTCTTTGATGTCGTTATTCTAGATGTTGTCTTAGATCAATAGAATTCTACCTCGGCTATCTGCTTATCCTTTCAAAGACGCTCCTCGATTGAGGATTTTTCTCATTGTTGAGATGATCACGGTTGATGGTAGCTCTCTGAGAAGGTTATTCACATTCACGATCACGATCTGTGTTCGAACTCTCGGTATCAGATTCCTGTGGCAAGTCCGTGACCTTGCCTTTTTCTTTAGAGGTACGATTGGCATGGCGCTTCTACTGGATTCTGTAATTGTCGCGACCTCTTGGATTTAAATTCCTCTTTTAAGTCATCGAGCAGGACGATTTCTAGGACTTTTATGCTGTGGTAGAGTCACTATTTGTCTTTCAGTAAGTGGCCATAGAGAATCATTAGTCTGATTGGTGATTTGCTTAAGGTTTACAAGACATCCTCTATGTGATTTTATCTCTAAACAATATTCTCTAGTGCGGTCATAGCATGTTGATCCTGAGCGGGATCGACCTGTGCAACAACAATGCTTTGGGGTTAATTTTGGCCAGCTCCAACGTTCCTAGTAGTGTTTCTAGTGTTTGCCATTGTTGAATGGATGAGAATGACAAACTTATTACTGGAATAGCCCTCTTTCTAGCGTTAATTGTTGACGGAGATTTTATCAACAACGAATTTAAAAAATTATAAGATATGGCTTGTGTGTAAAAAAGAGTGATAGATCAAGCCAATAGGTAGACAAAAATTTTATAGTGGTTCAGCCCCCAAAAAAGATGAGCCTACGTCCACTATTCTTCACTATTTTCTGAAGAATTACAAGAGTTTCTCTAAGTCTCAAAATGAGAGCAAAAAAGAATTATAAAGAGTATATAGTGAAGTAACTGTGAGATAAGATGTGTGATGATCAATTATGAGACTAAGCTCCCTTTATATAGGTGAGAGTGACTTAATGTTTCCTAATTGTGCAAACGGGAATATACATAATCAGAAAATATAATTTGAGCAAAAATACAAAATTGGATATCAACTTAAATGGAATTGATTACTTAATATTTACTTAGAAACTTGTTTTCCTCTTCTTGTGGATCACTCATTTAGAGAAACTTGATCTAGTTTCGTTTTCTACTGATCGCATATTATCCATACGGAATAGGTCGCATTATTAGTTATTTCCAATATTTGACCTGATTCATTATCCTCAATCATTAACTTTTCTTTTTTGGCGTTGACCAGTATATAGATTCAAGATCAAACAACTAACATTATTTGATATTTTGCTCTTTTTGCCTTTTATCATGAAAAAACATGAGTGATAAATTTTAATTAGACAAAATAATACATATATAATATATATTTAGGTTAAAAGAAAATATATATTGGATTGATACCCATATATATATATTCCCATTTAGTTTAAAAATTAGATAATTTTTAAATATAGTAAACCTTACAAGGGTATTTAAGTATATTCATTGGTCAACATGAATGTTTTAGAGTTAAAAAAGGTGCAAGTTTGATGTAATTTTTATCGTTATCTTTTTCATCCACAACTGAACTCGATTAATCTGCATGTTTGTAATTCTTTGATTTGAACTACTTCGAATCGGACGAGGAACTCTCATTTCGCCTCTAGGGGACTACTCTTGAGCAATTATAATCAGGAAATCAATCTGGGGCAGTTGTTCAAATCTATTATATCATAGTCGCGAGGAGATTAACAAGCCTTTTCTAATTATATACAAAGTACTCAATTAATAGGCTTATGATAAATGCGACCATTTTTATAAGTATCATATGATAGTGACAGAATATAGATACACTACCATCTAAGATTATATGGTCGCCTAGTAGACCAATATTCGGGTATAACAATCATCAATGATAAGTTTAGTATTATTTTTTATAATATTTATAGTCAAAGATTATAACTCGTTACATTCTGTGGCACTGCAACATTTGCCAAAGAACAAATCTCGTCTTAATTTTAAAAAGAATTAAAAAGAAAAATAAGGAAAAAAAAAAAGAAAAGAAAAAAGAGAAGGTGATTGTGTAAAAGAGGGAGTTCAGGAAGGTGATTGAGCTCATTAATTCAAATTGGATGATGCCCTCGACACCCGTTGGGTTGAGTAAGCATTCTCTTTTTCTTTTCAATAGCTTTAAATAGTATTATCTTAGTTTTGGATAATGTCATTCAACCCTAATTGTACACCATTCTTTGATAATTTTAATTTTCATTAATTAGACCCTCAATAGCATCGTCAATTTGCTATATATGCTTCTTTTTGTTTTGTATATCTTCAGATTTTTCCATTTTACTTTGTCTACTTTATAGTTGTGGATTGATGTCTTTCAATAATTTGGGTTGATTCCATAAGAATAAGATATTAGTGACGAGAATATAAGTTTGATTTTTTTTTTTTGAAACTAATATGAGTTTGATTTGATTTGACCTTATTATAACTTTTTTTCGTTTATCCACAAATAATTATTGATGTCTTACATTTACCAAAAATAGATATAAATGCACCTACGGATTCGTTAATGATGCAAATCCAGGCACGGTTACAAAGGAGCCAATTCAAGTTCCAATTAGACCGGTTAGAAGAGTTCGCGCTAAAAGATTCAATGAGTCTCTCAATGGGCAGATTCAAGGCATTTGGACTGAGATAAATTCTTGGAGGCCCAAGGTTAATATTCCACGTGGTCCACAAGGTTGGATTTTCATGATTCAAGCTTTGGAATAATCTAGAAAAGACTATCAAAATAGGATTACTCAAGGGTGCTTGAATTAAAGCTTAGTTTCCTAATTTTGGTGACTTACTCGAATTTGATATAGCAAGGAGAATAGGTGGTTGCAACTAACTAAATTACATTTCTTACTTAGTTATTATTAGTTTCATTATTTTTTGAGTTGTAAGACTTGCATGCCAATTAAGATACTTTCCTTTTTTATTGAGGAGTAGGCGTTTGTTTTAGGGTAAGTGTAGGAGTTCAATTTTCAGAATTCTAATTAGGATATTTTAGTTTCCTTTTCTTGTTTTAGGCAGCTTCTTAGGATTTTTACAGCCAAGTTTCGTGACTCTAATATATATAAATAGCCATTAGCTTAATGAAAAGATCAGATTACTATTCATTAAAAATTAAAAGCAATTTCTCTTTGGTCCTTTGAGAACTTATTCGAACTTATTAGATTTCTCTGTGGCGTTCATCCCTAGACTTATCAATCGAGTTTTCAATCCTTGATTATGGCGTCTTCCTTTATACCAAGGTTCACATCTCTCTATAGGTATTGGTTTGAGGTTTTCCATCTGAAATTGATTGCAGAACGGTCCTAGATATTATCCTTGTTTTGGGTTTCGTCACAAGTTGGCGGAGTTCGTATCATTTGGTATCAGAGCCAAATTCTAGTCTCAGGTTTAATCTATCCGTTATCTTTTATTTTTTTATTGTTAAAATTAGCCTTTATTTCTTCTTCTTTCTTTCATCTAAATCGTCAAAAAAAAAAAAAAACATAAACTAGATCTGTTCTAATTGTAGCCAATTCAGATTACTTGTTTGCTATTGAATCCGAATTTATTTCTTGGTGTCTTTCAGTTAGCCTTTGTATTTTTAGTTATTATTTGGGTTCTCAAATAAATAAAAAAAAGAGATAGAATCCCGAAATTAAAAAAAGAAGAAGAAGAATCTGTGGTTGAATTAGAGAATTTTGATAATGCTTCAATAAAATGGTTGTAACTTCTGAGCTGGTTATCAAAACAATACATATTATATGTCAAATCGAAGCTTATTCCGAGCCCTACGACTTTGAACCAACTATATATCATTCACCCTAGTTTTTGAGACCAAAATCCATCGTTTTCATCACTTTTCTAGGCTTCAAAGTTTTGTGTGCGTTTTTTTTCTTTGTTTCGCTTTCTTTGCTTATCAATTTCTAAAAAATTTTATTCTAGGTTATTTTATTAAATCCTGATTTGGTTGATGAGTTTTTGTGTGGATTGTTGCTCAGAAATTCTGATTATTTGTTTGAATTAGTTTGATAAGAACTTTAGAGAAATTACGAGTGAAAAAAGGCAAGAGTGGTGAGCACATAAGAGGGTAAAAGCCAATCTGATATATTCGAGTAAAACACGAGTGAAATTGAGTGATTCAATACTGAGTGAAACACGTGAGAGAGTGTGTGAGGTCCTTTTTTTTTTCTAAATTTGTTGTGCAGCAAACATGTCAGACAACAAGGACAGAAACAATTCTAGAGATACATCAGGAGTGGGTGATCGAAAACTTCTCGTGGAAGGCTTAATTGGTGAGATGAGGAGAGTAATGAAAGCCGAGATGGAGCAAGTTCATGAACGGATAGATAGAATGGAGAACAAATGTGTGGAGCAGCCACAAATCGCTCCTAATATGCGTAGAAGAGAGAGAGTCTAACATAGGGAAACGAGGGCTGAAGATTAAGAGTATTATAGAGATACTTTTGGAGATGAAGATGATCGAGATCCGATTGTTGGTAATACGAGATACGGTGGGCAGTTTAGAGGAACTAGGAATCGAGAAGATAATTCATTGGGTAGTATTAAGATGAAGATTCCATCATTTCAAGGCAAGAACGATCCAGAAGCTTACCTCGAGTAGGAAAAGAAGGTTGAATTAGTATTTGATTACCATAATTACTCTGAGATTAAGAAGGTAAAGCTTGCTGCCATTGAATTTTCTGATTATGCAATTGTATAGAGTGATCAGTTAGTAATGAATAGGAGAAGAAATAGGGAGCGTCCAGTAGAGACATGGGAGGAGATGAAAATAGTAATGAAAAAGAGGTTTGTACCGTGCTACTACTATCGAGAATTGTATAACAAGTTGCAAAGCCTTAGGCAAGGTAACTAAAGTATAGAGGAATACTATAAGAAGATGGAAGTTGCTATGATTTGAGCGAATGCAGAGGAGGATCGGGAGGCTACAATGTCAAGATTTTTGGTTGGTTTGAATCGAGAAATTGCTAATGTAGTAGAACTGCAATATTACATGGAGTTGGGAGATATGGTCCACATGGCTATAAAAATTGAGAACCAACTCAAGAGAAGGGGTAGCACACGTCTAAGCTTAATCCCAAGTACATTCGCTTGGAAATCGAATCAATGGAAGAAGGATGAGAGGCAACCTATGATGAAACCTAAAGCTGAGCAAAAGCAAGAAGTGACCAGCCATGTAAATCACAGTAAATCCGATTCTTCTACTTCTAGGAATCGTGATATCAAGTGCTTTAAATGTCGAGGAAGGGGTCACATAGCTAGCTAATGTCCAAACAAAAGAGTTATGGTGTTGCGAGATGACGGTGAAATTGAAACCAAAAACAAAGATGACACCGATCTTATGCCACCATTAGAGGATGCTGATGAAGAGGAATACCCTGCCTAAGGAGATTTGTTGGTGGCAAGGAGAGCTTTGAGTGCGCAAGTCAAAGAAGATGAAGAGGTGCAACGAGAAAACATCTTTCATACTAGCTGCCACATTCAAAACAAGGTATGTAGTATGATTATTGATGGTGATAGTTGTACTAATATTGCTAGCACTACTATGGTGGAGAAATTAGGGTTGCCAACAATGAAGCATCCCCGGCCATTCAAGTTGCAGTGGTTAAATGATAGTGGTAAACTGAAGGTGAATAAACAAGTGTTAGTTTCTTTTCATATTGGGAAATATAAAGATGAAGTTTTGTGTGATGTGGTTCCGATGTAAGCTGGACACTTATTACTAGGTCGACCATGGCATTTTGATAGGTATATTAAATATGATGGCTTCACCAACAAGTACTCGTTTGTACTTAATCAAAGAATAATCACTGTAGTTCCTTTAACACCAAAAGAAGTTCATAAAGATCAAGTGAGGTTACAAAAAGAGAGTGATCAAAAGAAGAAGAGTGAAAAAGAGAGAGAGGCCGAAGAAAAAAAGAGAGAAAAGGCAATTATAGATTCAGCCATTGAGAGAAAAAAATTTATACAAAAGCCAAAGAAATTAAGAGAGCGATATTTTCAAACCAGCCGATGATTGTACTCTTGTTCAAGAAGACATTTTTAAACACTAACGATCTTGACCCTGCTTTACATAATTCTGATATTTCTCTCTTGCAGGAATTTGGTGATATTTTTCACGAGGAAATTCCTAGTGGATTACCACCAGTCTGAGGTATTGAGTACCAAATTGACTTCGTGCACGTTGCCATCATTCCAAACAGATCAGCCTATAGGAGTAACCCCAAGGAGACAAAGGAACTACAAATGCAGGTTGACGAAGAAAAGATTCGTGCTATCCGAGAATGGCCAAGTCCAACAAGCGTAAGTAATGTGCAACATTTTCAAGGACTTGCCAGTCTTTCCCGAAGGTTCATGAAAAATTTTAGTACCATAGCCACATTAATAGTTGAAGTTATCAATAAAAATATTGGGTTCAAATGGGGAGAAGAGCAAGAGAAGGTGTTTCAATTACTCGAGGAGGAATTAACTCATGCACCTTTACTTGCTTTACCTAACTTTGCAAAAACTTTTGAGATTGAATATGATGCTTCAAGTTTAATTATTGGCGCAGTTCCTATACAAGAAGGATGACCAATTATATATTTTAGTGAGAAACTAAGTGGGGCTACTTTAAACTACCCTACTTATGATAAAGAAATATATGCATTGGTTTGAGATTCGGAAACATGGCAAAATTACCTTTGGCCTAAAGAGTTCGTGATTCGCACTGATCATGAGTCCTTGAAGCACCTTAAAGGTTAGCACAAGTTGAATAAGAGGCTTGCACGATGTGTGGAATTTATTGAGACGCTTGCATACGTCATTTGATATAAACAAAGCGAAGATTTGAGAAAAAATCATTTTCAAGAGGAGGGGAATGATGCAAATCCAGGCACTGTTACAAAGGAGCCAATTCAAGTTCCAATTAGACCGGTTAGAAGAGCTCGAGCTAAAAGATTCAAGGAGTCTCTCAATGGGTAGATTCAAAGCATTTGGACTGAGATAAATTCTTGGAGGCCCAAGGTTAATGTTCCATGTGGTCTATAAGGTTGGATTTTCACGATTCATGCTTTGGAATAATCTAGAAAAGACTCTCAAAATAGGATTGCTCAAGGGTGCGTGAATTAAAGCTTAGTTTCTGATTTTGATAGCTTACTCGAATTTGACACAGTAAGAAGAATAGGTAGCTGCAACTAACTAAATTACGTTTCTTACTTAGTTATTATTAGTTTCATTGTTGAGTTGTAAGGCTTGCATACCAATTAAGATACTTTCCTTTTTTATTGAGGAGTAGGCGTTTGTTTTAGGGTAAGTGTAGGAGTTCAATTTTCAGAATTCTAATTAGGATATTTTAGTTTCCTTTTCTTATTTTAGGCAGCTTCTTAGGGTTTTTACAAACAATTTTCGTGACTCTTATGTATATAAATATCCATTAGCTTAATGAAAAGAATAGATTACTATTCATTAAAAATTAAGAGCAATTTCTCTTTGGTTCTTTGAGAACTTATTCGAACTTATCATATTTCTCTGTGGTATTCATCCCTAGACATATCAATCGAGTTTTCCATCCTTGATTGTGGCGTCTTCCTTTATGGCAAAGTTCACATCTCTTTATAGGTATTGAGTCGAGGTTTTCCATCCAAATCTGATTGTAGAACAGTCCTAGGCATCATTCTTGTTTCGAGTTTCGTCATAAGTTGGCGGAGTTTGTATCGGTTAAAACAATGCCTAAAATTATAATTACAATCACAATAATATTACGATACTCTTTGGAAATCTCAAATATTATCTTTCATTTAGCTTTTTTCCTCGTGTACAAAATGTTATTAAATATATTTCTCTTGCCTTATAAGGGGAAATAAAAATTAAAAAAAAAAACTGATCGTCCTGAGCCCACATCCCGATTACAGTTGATCTTCAATTAAAAATTAAGGAACACTCAAACACGTTTTCAGGAATGGAGGAGACTGACAAACCACGATTTAAATAATTGATTAGTAACCCAAGTCATGTAGTGAGTGACTCCAAATGTCACCTATGGGATAACTCCGAATCCCCAGTAGCAACTCTAGTTGGGTTTCAATACCACAAGGGAAAAAAAAAAAAAAATACATCCTTGTACTTTCAGTCTCTTACTTGATCAGAACTTTGTTCTCGCCTAAATTCCCTCTCCTCCTCCAGACATAAAAGTAGAAAATTTTCTGTTGATAAAAGAAAAAGAACTGGACATTGTGTTTGTGTAAATTCTCTCATTTTTGTCAAGATGTTACTGTCGTAAACATCTAAGGCAGCGCCAGTTCGAATCTACGAACACTGCTGTCCAATTTTCGCTATCATTCTCACAATTCTTTGGGTTCGCAAACACGTTTTTCTTTTTTTCGCTGATAGTTGTGGGTGTTGCTAGAAGAACCACAATTGTATCCACAATGCAAAAGCTTTTATGGAATACTCTAAATAAAGAGAGATTATCTTCTGCATGAACTAATGAATTGTGTTTTAACTCTACTACTTGGTCCTCTATTAATAAATACACATTCAAATTTATCTCTTCTCGTTATCTTTGAGAGCTCTATTAGATATCTTCTATAGATAGAAAGTTATTATGTCACTTAGTTAGGGCAATTAAGTGATCATTTTGAATTATGTCTCATAATATTATCTTCATTTAGAGTTCACATATGCCTAATCAGTTCCGATCAGCTTTTGAAATTAAGTTATGGTTTTTTTATAAATACTTTTGGAACGCATATGTTATGGCCGTGAAATCTTATGCGGAGATCGAATGATTTTCAATTATAAAACGAGATAATTGAGTTGTGTGGAATTGAAACCCGTATGGTATGGTGAGAATTTTCGAACTAGAAAATTAGTAATTTCAAAAATATTTTTAAAAAGTGATATTTTGTAACTCCTGTCATTAAGGCCTGCCTATGGACTAGGGGCCTCGAAACTAAATTTTGATGTTGAATTTGGATTTAATAAGATTAAGAAACAAGTTTTAACATATGACATTAGTATATTTCAAAATAATACGAATTTCGAGACATAAAACTCGAAATTTCGTCTCGTTTTATCTACCAGCATCATTGTTGCCTAAATATAACATTTTATAGCAAAACATGTAATCAACTCTCGCATATCGAGGCATTCGCGTCATTGTTTTCCATGAGCAGGCTAACGTCGATTGAATCAAGTAACTTACCAACAGCATAACAAACGTTGACCCGAGTGCACATCATAATATAGGTCAGGCTACTGACTTAGCTTAGGGACTCAGAGCATCATGTATTTTTCCTCTCGAGTATTTTGGGACATGTATAGTCTTAAGTAATTACCTTTTTATATAGTTTTCCTCTCGAGAATTTTGGGACATGTATAGTCTTAAGTAATTACCTTTTATGTAGAGTATCCATAGGTTTGCATCTTAAATGGTTCAAGAACTTCGTTAATGTTAGTCTTAGGATCATAAATTTCAGCATATAACTTACTTCACCCATGTCCTCAAAGATCCATCTTTGAGGACAATTACACATTTGTGGTGATAATTTGTTGAATCTTTTTTGGGCAAAGGCTATAATAAATAAAGTACACAATGGAATATGTATAGAAAATAAATTTTAATTTGTGAAAGGATCTTTGCATCTTTATATGACAATTTACAAGTTGCGAAGTTTAACGAATTTAACTCCTTGACCGTTAAGAACTTCATTTCCGTTCTTAATGTTGAATTGCAGGGTGTATGTGGACCTCCCTCCTCAACACGAACATGAGATCCAAGATTTACTTGATTCTAGAAAAATGTACAAATTGTCACACCAGTTGTAACATGCAATATATGAGGTTACAAACGTTTATAATAATTTTTTTTGATAAATAATGTTACCAAAATATTATGCTCCAACTTTGAGTAGAATTTCGGTAGTACTTCAAAACAAAGGATTGTTAACCATCGAGGGCTGTGTTCCACACAGAGTCCTTAAAACTGATTCACCCCCTCCACCAGAATGCTTGAGGATTTTACAAGCATCAGTCTCCCAGGATACAACGACGAAAAGCAGCAGGTGAAGTACCAACACCTCCACTCTACGAACTGGATAGGTTTGAACTCAAAATTTCTAGACACTCAAAAAGCTCTAGCTAGAAAAAACTGAGGAACTCAAGAACACTTGAGAGAGAATGGCAATGAGAAGAAGGCTTTTGTTTCTTTGTTTTAGTGTGTGGAATGAGGAGGGGAAGCTCACCTTTTATAGTCTCCAAGGAGGGACTTGGTAGCAAAACTAGAAAGATTTTTCATTAATCTCAAAACGTTTTCCAGAAACCAGAAAGGCTTCTGTTACTAACGTTTTTTTTTTCCCATTAAACTGTGTAACATCCAAAACGTTCATTCTGGTTCATAATAGAAAGAAAAAAAATATTAGGCCACAACAAAAGGTTGGGCTTACTATGGTCCAAGTTTCAGACCGACATTCGTGTCCGTAGGTGCGGGCACACACGAGCCCATGCAAATTCAGGCCCAACCCCGAAGATTTGCACTCCCCCTGTGCGCGCTTGAGAGAGCATCTGTGGTTGTTATTCTTATCACCATCACAAAACAAGGTTCTATATAAACCACTTGCACCATGCATTTCCCACCAATGTGGGACTATAATATTTTCCTTTCATTTTCCATTTCAATGGTGCACTTTTGAGCAACAATTTCTCATTCATCCGTGTACCATTTTGAGCGTGTGAATATACGAAATCGATATCCTCGCAGAGGAGAACAAGAATTCACTAAGATCTTTCATCAACAAGATGTGGATCCTACTCAATTTTTAGCTTCAAAATGGTCCATAAAAATGGGTTTTATAACAAATTTAATCTTTAAAATCCACTTGGGCTTCCAAGCCCAAGCCAAGCCCAAATTATTTCCTTTACCCATTTTTCCAACAATCCCCCACATGAATAGAAATTGTAAAAAGAGAGACTACAGACTCTAGACAAGGTGATAGAGTTCAACGAATGAAACCTACATAGGATAGGTAGGTGTTACCCTTTGAACCTTCCCTCGTGAGAGTATATTTACTTTACTGACTGATCAGTAGACACGATGTCTTTGAACTTTTCTGTCGTTCATGTAAACAATAATATACTTCACACAGGAATCTTTCTTAACAAATCCAGTTCTTACGGTTATGTTCATTTTGGCCTTGAACGTCTCTGCCTGGTTCTGCAAGAGTTTCTATGGAATTAAGCCCTCATAATTCTCCTTTAAAGTGGCCCCACTTCTCTCTCACATAGGTGATTTCTTAGTTAAGAGTAACCCGCACTACTCCGCTCGATTTCTCGACGCATAAGAATCATTAAAGCCTTTGCTTATCCTTATTCCCTACAGGCATCACTGCTTTTCATCACAGGAATGGATATGAGGGTAATACCCTCACAGGAGAATAACCCTCACAGTGATCCAACTAAGTCTTTACAATTAGGTTGTCCCTTTGAACCTAGTCCTTGGGATCTCCAGTCAACTAGGTTGGGTTTCCATTGTATAGACTTTTACTTCATGGGCTTTAGTCCCATTTCTCTTGATGATTTATCAACTAACTCTCTGTTCAACTCTTTGGTTAGCGGATCCACTAAGTTATCCTTAGACTTCACATAGTATATAAAAATAACTCCCGTTGTCTAATGGTATTATGTCTACGACGTATATGTCTAGACTTACCATTATACATGTTACTCTGTACCCTTCCAATAGCCGATTGACTGTCGAAATGTATAGATATTGGCGGTACAGGCTTAGGCCAATCTGGAATATCTTCTAAGAAATAGCGTAGCCATTCAACCTCTTCACCACATTTATCTAGAGCTATAAACTCAGATTCCATCGTAGATCGGGCTATAATAGTTTGTTTAGAAGATTTCCATGATACAGCTGCTCCAACTAGTGTGAACACATACCCACTAGTAGACCTTGAGTCTTTTATATCAGATATCCAATTTACATCGCTGTATCCTTCTAAAACTGTAGGATATCTGTTATAGTGTAGTCTGTAGTTACGAGTATATCGTAAGTACCTAAATACTTTCACAATTGTTTTCCAATGCTCAGCACTTGGATTACTCGTATATCTACTCAGTCTAATGACTGTGTAGGCTATATCTTGCCTTGTACAACTCATCAAGTACATCAGACTACCAATCACTCTTGAGTAATCTACTTGAGAAACACTCTCACCTTTATTCTTATGAAGGTGTTGACTCATGTCTATCGGAGTTCTGGACACTCTAGAATCATCTTTGTTGAATTTCTCCAAAA
>JXTB01000072.1:346682-375055 GCA_002914805.1 Parasponia andersonii
TGTCTTGATCAAAGAAGAAAACTTGAAGCCTTATCTCTTAGAAGTCGTATGCCACCAAAATTGCATCCATTGGAGATGTGTTTCTTGACTTATAGCAAAATTGGTGAAGTTAGGTTCTGCTGAGTTAAAATCGGTTGGTGATCTTATCATGCGGAAATATCCGATATTTTTACCCAGATTTCGGCTTCTTTTGAATTTTATCAAAGAAAAAATCATCTAGATAATTCTGTGTACGTATCCATAGCATCAAGAATTACTCCATTTGAGATTGTAATGAGGTCAGAATGGGCCAAACAATAAAGGGTGTCGGGCTGAAAGTGAGTACAGTCCAATTTATAATATTGTCCATTTGAGACCCATTTCAAAATAATCTGGGCAGATCTTGTGGATTGGAATTAGTGAATAATTGAGTCTAAAATCCATGAGTTCAAGAATTGGATCAAAATCCCATGTAGTTTAGAATCTGTACCTATTTTACAAAACATGCACAGAAACAAATATTTAGCACAAATTAGAGGTAATCCTTGCTTTTATGCCTATGTCTACAAAAGTGCTTTAAATTAGGGAATTTAATGAAACTCTAAGTGTATAATGATGATCTAATCCCATAATAAATGTATGCAATTAGACATTCATCACCTACACGGCCTTCCATACAACACTTCATATAGAGCCACACTCACACTGGTCTGGTAACTGTTATTGTAAGCAAATTCCACCAAAGGAAGCTGATCATCCTAGTTCCTGCCAAAGTCCAGTATGCAACAACACAGCATGTCCTCAAGAATCTGAATGGTCCTTTCAGACTGACCATCTAACTTAGGATGGTGAGCCATACTGATATCCAACTACGTACCTAACGCTTTCTACAAGGCTCTCCAAAACTTAGAAGTGAACCTTGGATCTCTGTCGGAGACTATGCTTGAAGGCACACCAAGCAAGCGTATGATGTTCCCGATATACAGTCTACTGAGCTTAGTAAGTGAGTAGTCCATCTGGATCGGTATAAAGTGAGCACTCTTCATCAACCGATCGACTACCACCCAAACTGTGTCATTCTTCCTCAAGGTCTTCGGCAAACTGGTCACAAAGTCCATCGTGATCTTGTCCCACTTCCATTCCAGAATTGGCAACGGCTGAAGTAATCCAACTGGCTTCTGGTTTTCAACCTTGACTTGCTGACAAGTCAAACACTTAGTGACAAAAATAGCTACATCCTTCTTCATCCCTTACCACCAATACTGCCACTTCAAGTCCCGGTACATCTTGGTACTGCTCGGATGTACTGTGAACCTTGATTTGTGAGCCTCAGTTAGAATGGTTTCTCGAAGATTAGGATCATTAGCGTCAGCTAACTTTCCACTAAAAAGCAAAAACCCTTTTCTGTAAGTGCTCCAACCATCCAATTGTTTACCATTCTGAAGCCGGTTCCAGATTGTCCTCAACTCTCTGTCTTGCCACTGACTCCGTTAGACAGTCTGGAGAAATGATGGCGAAATCACAATGTTGCTCAGGCAAGCAACCCCTTCATTCTCGAAGTACTGCAAGTGTAATCACCGATCGCAACTGAGTTCCTCCAATCTTCAAACACGAGAGTAGCTAGTGCACCATGAGGCTTCCTACTCAGTGCATCAGCTACAACATTGGCCTTACCAGGATGATACTATAGGTCAAATTCATAATCCTCCATATACTCAACCCATCTTCGCTGTCTCAAGTTTAGATCCTTCTGAGTAAAGAGATACTTCAAACTCTTATGATCAGAGAATATGTCAAACTTCACACCATACAAGTAACATCGCCAAATCTTCAAGGCAAAGATCACTGCTGCAAGCTCCAGATCATGGGTGGGATAGTTCTTCTCATGTGGCTTCAACTGACGAGAAGCATAAGCCACAACCTGACCATTCTGCATCAAGACACATCCCAAACCCGTCTTTGAAGCATTGGTATACACCACATAAGGTTCGTTACTATCAGGAACAGTAAGAACAGATGCAGTGGTTAAAGTCTTCTTCAACCTAACAAAAGCTTCTTCACTTTCATGATCCCAAATAAACTTGACATACTTCCAGGTCAACTTCGTTAAAGGCAAAGCAATTCTCGAAAAATCTTGCACAAAATAATGATAGTAGCCTGCCAAACTAAGGAAACTCCGTACTTCCGTCATATTTCTTGGTCTTTCCCACTCCAGAACAACTTTTTTCTTAGCGGGATTGACTGAAATACCTCCATGAGAAATCACATGTCCCAAGAACACTTCTGACATCCAAAACTCACACTTCAATTTCTTGGCATACAACCAATGATCTCTCAAGGCCTTGAGTATTATCTCCAAATATTCAGCATGCTCTTCTCGAGTCTTGGAATACACCAGGATATCATCGATAAACACAACCACAAAATGGTCCAAAAACGGCCTGAAGTTCCGATTCATGAGATCTATAAATGCTGCAGGTGCATTCGTCTAACCAAATGGCATCACCAGAAACTCAAAATGACTATATCGAGTTCTGAATGTTGTCTTAGGTATATCATCTTCTCTTATCTTCAACTGATGATAACCAGATCTCAAATCAATCTTGGAAAAGAATCTTGAATCACCGAGTTGATCAAACAACTCATCTACCCTTGGCAAAAGATACTTGTTCTTCACTATCAACTGATTCAACTTCCATTAATCCACACAAAGTCTCAACGAACCATCAACTTTCTTCGCAAACAAAATAGAAGCACCCCAAGGAGAAGTACTACTGTGAATAAAGCCCTTGGAAAGTAGGTCGTCCAACTATTCTCTCAATTCTTCCATCTCAGTAGGAGCCATGTGATAAGCTAGAATAGAAACTGGTTGAGCTCCAAGAACTAGTTCAATATAGAACTCGATCTCCTTATCTGGTGGTAATCCTAGTAAGTCTTTAGGAAATACCTCCAAATACTCACACACCACCGGAATCTATGGGTCTTGATCGTCTGTCCTCACCTTTCCATCTATGGCAAACAAGTTCCCATAACACTCGAGTTTCTTCCTTCCACCCATGCACGCTTTCAAAACAGGACTAGGCTTCAACGGACTCATCCCAGCCTGATAGTCAATAGGTTGCCCATCACCAGGAAAAAGAGTCACCCGCTTTTTATGACAGTCTACAACAGCTCAATACTTCGACAACCAATCCATACCGAATATCACGCCATACTGTCCCATCGACAACACAATCAAATCAGCAAAAAGCTTCCTATCACTGATCATAACCCGACAAGACTTACACATACTAGACACATCGGCTACTCCTCCCAAAGGTGTACCCAATGTCAATACATAATCCAATCAGAAAATTCCAACCCTAATAGTTGAGCAAACAATAAGGATATGAATGAATGGGATGCACCAGTATCAAACAAAACATGTGCCCAAGAGTGTGAAAAAAGGATCATACTGTCAACAATACCTCGACTGGTGCGATCCTGAGTGTCGTCTTCCCCAGTAAAAGCATAGGCTTGGCCAGTCACCTTTCTATTCCCCTTGTTGCCTCGCCCCTGACCAGGACAGTTGCTGCTGGATCCTAGACCACTACTGCCAAAACCATGCCTACTCTGACTCCCTGAGGCCTGAGGAGTCTGAAAATTCTGAGTAAAACCCTGAGGGTGATACTGATCCTGATAAGGCTAAGGGGAAGTAAAAGCCTGCCAAGCACCCTGTGACTGTTACAGTCTTGCTTGAGTGTTCTGATAAGAAATAGAACCGGACTGGCTCCTTTGCAGTCCTCCTTGAGAAAGAGGAGATTTTTGCAGACAGTTGGGACACTCATTCTTCCGATGACCTTATTGGCCACAAACAAAACATCCTCCGTACGGACTGCCTCTGTCACCCCCTGAAGAACAACTGTTGTTCGAGCTCTCACTGTTCGGAGTACCCTTGGTTGACTACTGTCCTTAGTTCCTTCTGGTGGCTTTTCTATCATTACCTCTCTACTGGTTCCTCCTGGAATCTAATCCCTCTTCAATGGCACTGCAATCTCAGGAAGAGTACAGAAGTTCTGAGTACTGTTGAAAATGTTCCGATTCAGACGACTCCTGAACTTGACATCTCGATACTTCTCACTCGTACCCGGTCCAAGAGCAACACTTGCCAACTCAATGAACTCTTTCAGGTACTCATGCACCATTCTGTTACCTTGAATCAACGTCTTAAACCAGTTCACAACCTCATCCTGTTAGTCTTCATTGGCATACTGTGCCTTGAAAATCCACTCAAAGTCTTCCCAAGTCAAGCCCACTACATCTTGCATCCATTCTATTGTCTCCTACCAATGAATAGTACTCCCCATCAAACGGGTAATAGCAAACACAACCCAAAACTCAATCGAAGTACAAAGGGCCCAAAAATGCCTCTCCATCTCGTACAACCAAGTAATTGCCGTGAGAGCTTCTGGCCTACCATCAAACTGCCCTGGATGGAGACGCATGAACCATTGGAGATGATCAGCCTGATTGAACTGATATTCCCTCAGAGATGGAGGCTGATAGTCTGGATTGCTCATTTGGACGAATGCCAACTACATCGCCTCGATCAGATTAGTGAAATCAGGACGAGGAGGTTCAATACCCAACTGGTGCCTCGGAACTCTTCTAGGAGGCATCCTTAAAAGTCTAAAACAATATGCCAAACTGTTAATATGATAATGATGAATGCTTGTCATAAAATCAACTTCAATCTAATTTAATGGTGATACGTCTCAGCTATTAAACTCAAAGCTCTGATACCAAAAATTTATGTCACGACCCAAAACCTATGCCAAGCGTAGAAAGGAAATTTCACAAAGGTGGGAAATTCCTAGATTTATTTGAAAAGTGTCAAAAGTTCTAGTTTTTATAAAACGATCCATTTAAATAAAATAATCAGAATTTCATCCCGTGAACCACTCCCACAGTTCGTATATACTATTAAACATAGATCGAATAATTATTTAAAAATGAGAAATCAAATATAAATCCAAGCATCATCATCATTCACAACGAAACTCAAATCCTAGAATGGCATACACAAGTTCTCAGACAAAAAAGAAAGTAGTAATCTTGGTTCAATGCTTACACAAAACCCAAACAATCCAAATACCACGACAACAAGCTTATAGCATTACCAAGAAACGAACTACAGTCAAGATGACATCTTACTCCTCTTGATTACCAAGATCGCACTGGACACCACCTGAGAAAGAAGGTAGGGGGTGAGCATAAAATGCCCTGTAGGAAAAAGAATTAACCGGTCGAAAACATTTTAGTGATGGAGAATTCCTGCGTGGTTAGTTTAGTCCAAAACATACATATATATATAATCCAAATCAAAAATCCATATATATATATCTATATATATAAAGCAGTATTATCAAAACCATTCAATTTATATGCACATGACACAAATCAACCCATACCTATGAGCTCTCATCCTCTCATCTGTGGAAACCCAAGATGATGGCACTAAGTATGCCTAATAGCCTGCCTGACTTCTAAACTCATACCCAGAAGGGACACCTGTGTGTCGCCTACCAAACCTGGAGGGGTAATCGAATTGCCTACGCCTACCAAATGGGGACGTAATCAGAAGTAACAAAATCCTGCGCACGTTTACGGACTCTACACCGACGGTGAGGCACGCAGCGCCACACTGTAAACCCATGATGCTAACACGGTACTCATGTATGATCCTATGACACATGCAATACAGAATTAAAGTGTGAAAATAATTATGCTCGGGTTTTTCAATAAAATCAACATATTAGGTTTTATAGAAAAACGGACAGCATAACGGCCCTATTTTTAATATATCCAAAATAACTTGCACTCAGAGGTAATTGTTCTCATATGTTGTAGAAAATAAGTTTTATTTGAAAACAATATAAAACAGAGGTAATTGAGTCCCTACCTTGCTAAAATAGTGATACCAAGCTATTGAATCCTCAAGGTATCGTTGACAATCGTCCGGAGGGTTTGAAACCAATTCCAAGCCCTCGATCGTCCTCTTGCGAAAACAAACTTCTTAACGGAGCTTCAATTCCACAAACGGACCTCTTCACTGAATTCCTAGCACCCAAAATAGCTAGGTTAGACATATCACTTGTCCAATACGGGTCCGGGCCCACACCAAGCCGGTGGCAGGCAAATCGAGGTAAATCTCGACCGTCTGATCTCGATTTCCGTGTCAGTCACCAAACATAGGCAATATATATATATATATATATATCAAACTTCTCTATTTTCTGAGTACAATCCAAAAATGAGGTCAAAAACACAATGCAACGGCTGTATAAAAAAAACAATAAACTCGAAATACCCAAAAATGGCAACTTTCGATCCGGGCAAAATGGGGTTGAGATATATATACCTTGATGATTCTTACGACGAGACGAATCCAACGAGGCCGGTTAGAGGTCGAATGGTGACCAGAATCGTCACCGGCGACCGAAAATCCGAATTGATTTTTTGGAGCTTTTCCGGCATTGCAAGCGACGGCGGCGACTAGGGACGGGTGGCGCGGACCGGTTGCGTGGGCAGATGACGGCGATGGCGGCTCCTGCGGCGGTCTGACGTCGACGGGTGGAGAGGTTCTGAGAAAGAGAGAGAGAGAAAGGACATGGCATGTGGCCCTGTCTTATAGGGCTGTACAATTTTTCAAAAATTGCCCATAAGTCCCCAAATATTCAAATCTTTATCAATTTTGTCCCTCCAAAATTGCAATTTAGTCCTTCTACACAAAACTTTTGCAAATTAATCACCTCAATATTATATCCGAAAAATTGGTCAAATGTCCAAATTATCCTCTCAAAATCCGGATTTTTACAGTTTATGCCCTAAAAGTATATATATTTTAGATATTTGCTGAATTAAGAAAATGATATTTTTCTATTTGAATTTGTGCATAATTTGTATGTCTTTAAATATCAGAAAATTTCTAGTATATTTATGTGACTATAAATTTACTATATAAGTATTATATACATAAGGATTAGATTTATGGATAATAAACTAATATAGTCCGTAATAATTAATTAAAGTTTGAGATCATTAATTAAATATTATTACTACGGTCTATTAACATTGAGAATGTAATAGTCTTATCTAGATTATTGATGTGTTAATATTACAATGGAGGTATTTTATATAATTCGATTATATAGGATTAGACCAGATATGATTTGAATATTACATAAATTCTGTTAACTATTGAAAGTTCAAATAATATCACGAGATGATCATATGTAGATCAATCTTAATCCTGAGTAGTTATAGACTTCTATTTATAACATTAAGTTTTTATAACATGTTAAAGATTTGTTTTTTAAACAGATAGAAATACTTGTATCTTGGAAGCATACTAAGATCAGTAGCTAGGAATGTAGCTTACAGATATGGAATCTATTCCTTCCTTTAGGAAGCTAGAAAGATGATTCCATTGTGTATTGATTCAGGACTTGAACAGTTTGAGTACTCAATTTATAATAAATTTATAAATTAATTTTTCATTAGAGAATCAATGGTACATAAGGATAAAGATGTAATTGAAGAGGTAAACAGAATATGATCTAGCTCTAGTTATGAACTATCTATGGAGGATTGAATTATATGTAATGATTAAATCGATGGATTGTTCACTATTTTCTGAGTAAATTAATTATGTAACTTCAAGAGTATAATTCTAAATTTTTTTTGGAGTAATATGGGAATTAATAAATTAGACAAATTAATTAAAGAGTTTAACTGATTGTCATAACTTATTAGAGTTTGAATTACAGGTCTATAGGTCCTCAATTCAACCTTTTATAAATACTGTACTAGATATTACATTATTTCTGTTACTACATACTTTGTCTTGATAAATAGTTTATCAATATGTAATTAATAATTGTTATTAATAATTAATTAACTTTCAATTAATTAATTTGAATTTATGTAGGGATAAGTTTTCTAATTTGTTTAACTTTTGAATTTAAAAAATATATAATTATCAAATAATTAGATAAATAGAATTTGGGAAACTAACTAAATTTACTTATTTAGATATATATATATATATATTAATTAATTAGATTAATTAATTTAAACATATATATACTTTACGTTTAAAATCTATAAAAACAAACGTACGGCTTCCTATTGAAAAAAAAAATCGCGTTTTTAAGTTATATATATATATTTGATTAATGTATTAGTTATGAACTAGTTTAACAAATATATATATATATATATATATATATATATAAGAAACTCTAGCAGAAAATAAAGAATATTATTTTCTACATAGCTTCTATAACCTAGAGAGAAAAGAAAAGAGTCTTCCTATTCTCTGTAAAATAAAATCCTGCAATCTCATGTGTTGAGAATATTACATGGGCCTAAAGTGTGAGTTTTTAGAAATTGTATGCAACACCAACATATTCTTTCGGTTGTGCTTGAGACTTAGATTGGAAAATCGTAGTTTAGAAGACAGAAAAGTTAGGATCCGCTGATAGGCCATTTGAGGTATTAGATCTAATCTCTTTGTATATTTCTATTTGCTATGAATTAATACTATGCACTCATATAGTAAATTATTTTGAGAAAATTTTTGAATGTTCCCAAGCTAATCTTCCGCTACAAAAATTGTTTCAAAAAACCAACAATTGATATTAGAGCTATTATATGAGCATATATAATTAGTAATTTATATGCATGAATGAGTATTGCATTATTTTTTATATGTATTTGATGATGAATGAAAGAGTTATAATATGATGGATGTATAGTTGGTATTCGGTCGTTAATTATATGGTTCATTAGGTTTTAATTTTTTGCAATTTATTTTGATTAGATCAAAATATGTAAACCCTAATTTTGGGTATAGATTTTATTGTATTTTTCTTTCTTTTTCCTTGTAATGTATAAAGAAGATGATAGAGATGTTTCTGCCTGAAGTCGACCGAATGCTCTAAAGAACTCACATAAAAAAAGTTTTTTTAAAATATAATATATATATATATATATATATATGTTAATATATCATTTTAAGTAAACCAAAAAAAAAGGTTATTATTATAGTATATAAAAAATCCTTTTTTTATAATATACATAATATATATATATTATATGATATATATAACTTAATATATATATTTATATATATGTATAGTTTGCGTTAAAAAAAAAAGGGCCAGGCCTAGGCCCAAGTCCAAATGATTATTTAAATAATCATATGGCACTAGACTAGTTTTGTAAAATATTTACAAAAATATCATCTTTTATAAATTTGATTTATAAAAATATCAGAAGAGAAGAGAAGGACCAAGAAGACCAGCGGTTATCTTTTGGACATACGTGCTTTTGACTCTTTACAATTTAATTATTTTATTAGGTTTTAATTTCCTAAGGGACCCAACCAAATATTATTATTATGTTATTTTATTGTTATATTACATGTGATATGTATAACATGACCATGTATTATAGCATGTCATTCATTATACCTACTCATAGTCATTTATGAATGCTATATTCATACTAAAATAGTTTAGTTAGAATATGATTAATTTAATTAGATTAAATAATTAAATAGGAATAAAAATTAAATAATGTGATTTAAGTTTAAAAGTTAAATTTTAGTATTATCACACTTATTTAATTTAGGCTATCCTTATTAATTAAATTAGTTAAATTATTCCTATAATAATAAATTTAAATTTTTAGAAAATCTGGTAATTTATTTAGGACCAATAAGATTGGACTAATAGTTTAACCTAGAAAATTATATTAGATATAACAACTAGGTTAAATAAAACATTAGATATTTATTAGTAAAAACACATGGGTAGGAGAGAGGTATATGACAATATATCCCATAGTCTCTATTATTAATTAAGCACCATGAGATTTAATTTAACGCCTAGAGACGCTTCAATTTCGTCTTTCCTACGAAGAGTGTTCATTTAAATTAATAGCAAAGCTTAATTTCCAAGTGATAGGATTTCAGAATGTATTTCAAAATTGACCTATCCTTCGGCAGCAATTTTGAGTTAAGTTGCTAAAATCTGAAATAATGGGTCACATTCATGAGGGTAGAATTAAACTATTAATAATATCTTGACCATAAAATAGTAGTTAATAAATAAAAGAAAATATGATATATTTTGATGTTTTATTTATTAATTGAGAATGTCTCAATAATAATTATATGACCTATCCTTCAATAACACCTAATTAGAGAAAATTGAATTACCATGGAATTAGTAACTAAGTTTATGTGTTTACTTACTTACATCATGTATCACGTTTACTATTCCGAATTCTTTATGATATTTATTTTTAAATATATTGAATGCTGACCTCGAATCCCCTTATCGCTTTACTTACAAACGAAAAATTAACTGGAGATAATTTTATCAAGTAGAAAAGTAATATGAATATCGTGTTTATTAGTGAAGACTATAAGTTTGTGCTAACGAAAGAATGTCCTCTACAGCCCACTGCTAATGCTACTCGTACTACACGAGAAAGCTATGAAAAATAAACTCATGTCAATAATAAAGCTCGCTGCTACATATTAGCAGGTGTGACCGACGTGCTTAGAGCTAAGCACAAAAAGATGGAGACTGCTTCTGAGATAATAGAGTCCCTCCAAGCAATAATTAGGCAACAATCTGATCAATCTCGTCATAACACTACTAAAAAACTATGAATACAAAGATGAAGAAAGAAACTCCAATAAGAGATCATATTTTGAACATGATCAATTACTTTATAGAGATTGAAGTTTAGGGGGCTATGATCGATGACCGTACCCAAGTGAGTATGATTCTAGAATCACTCTCACTTAATTTTCTTTGGTTCAAGAGCAACTATGTTATGAAAAAATTGAATTTTATGATGACTCAACTGCTTAACAAACTGTAAACCTGCGAATCAATATCGAAAGATAAAGGTAAAGATGATTTAGCAAATGTTGCTGAAGCAAATGTTGCAGAAGAAAATCCTTCTACCTCTATCAAAAACAAGAAGAGGAAGAGAAAGGGTGCCTCTAGGTCTAAGCCTAAAAAAACAAAGAAGAACAACTCCAAGGACAAAAAGCCTAAGGGAAAATATTTTCACTACAGAATTGAAGGGTATTAGAATAGAAACTATAACAAGTATCTCTCTGAATTGAAAGAGAGGAAAAAAGGTAAATATGATTCATTTTTTGTTGGAAACTTGTTTAGTGGGAGAAGATTTATTTGATATATCTCTCTAGATAGTTGATTCAGGAGTCACTAATCATGTTTATTCTTCTTTTCAGATGCTTAGTTCTTTAAGAGAACTTACCGATGGAGAATTCACGATAAGAGTAGCTAGTCGAGCTAAAGTTTCGGCAAAAACAGTGGGAGACGTTTGTCTTCATTTTAGGAATAAATTTTTGTTATTAAACAGTGTTTATTTTATTCTCAGTTTTCGTAGGAATTTGATTTCTATTTTAAGACTATTTAAACAAATATTTGGTGTTTCTTTTTTAATAATAATATTATTATTTCTAGAAATGGTTTAAATATTTATTCTAAAAAAATGGAGAATGGATTTATATATGTTAAGGTCGGATGAACAATCACTGCTTAATACCAAAATATTTAAAGTAGAACATCCTAAACCTAAAAAGCAAAAATATTCTCATGATGACAATATATATCTTTGACACCTTAGGTTAGGGTATATCAATTTAGATAGGATAAACAAACTTGTAAAGGATGGTCCTTTAATAGAACTAAAAATTGGGACTCTACCAATTATTTGAATTTTGTCTAGAAAAGAAAATGAATAAGAGGCCTTTCTCAGCAAAGGGGAAAGGGCCAAAGAACCCCTTAAGCTCATGCATAGTGATGTATGTGGTCTATTAGATTTATAAGTAAGAGAAGGTTATGAACACTTTGTTACCCTTATTGATGATAATTCACGATATGAATACATGTACCTAATGCAAAGAAAATCTGAAACCTTTGAAAAGTTAAAAGAATTCACAGCACAAACTGAAAAGCAATTATATAAGTCATTAAAAATTCTTCGATCAGATTGAGGAGGTGAATACCTTAATAATAAATTCAAACATCACTTACTAGAGAATGACATTCTATCCCAACTCACAGTACCTGGAACACCACAATAGAATGGTGCTACAAAAAGGAGAAACTGAATGTAGCTTGATATGATTAGATCAATAATGAGCTTCTTTTCCCTACCTCTCTCATTTTGGGGTTATGCATTACAAACCATTGTTTATATTTTGAATTTAGTACCCTATAATTCTATCCAAAAGAAGCCTTTATAGTTGTGAAATAGGTGCAAACCCTATTTATGTCACATTCGCATATAGGGGTGTCCAGCACATGTACTGAAAGGAAAGACTGAAAAGCTAAAACTACGCACAGAGGTTTTTTATTTGTAGGTTATCCAAAAGGTACAAAGGGAGATTTATTTTATATTCCTCAAGAGAAAAATATATTTGTTGCTGGTATTCGTTGGAATAAAATTCCAGAAAATATTTTCATAAAATTATTTTTAAGAATACCATAGTTTTCTATATTCAAAAATGCAGCATAATTTGTCTTTTAAAATTTTTCTCTTTACAAAATATTTCGGATCGTGATCTAATATAAATTAACTCTTGATCTAGATAAGAACAATATCCAAATTTGCTCCACAATCTTTTCATTTTCTTGTCTCTTTTCGAAAGCTGTTTGATTGATCCGGTAGGTAGTCACCTTTTTGATTCCCAACAAACAGATTCATAGACGAACAAGAAGACAATCTTGTCGAATCAATTTTTCCGAGATGGCTGAAACACCAAGGACAGTGAATCCCTTAGTGTGGTCGACTTTCTTTGCTCTTCATTTCTCTTTGTTATGCGTGGAACACTCTCTTCTCAGGGGTATTTCACGTGTAATACTTAATGTACAGTCAGAGAACTTTTCTTTTAACTATAGAGAGATTAGTAAATCCTAATGGGCTTATTGGGCTTGTTGGGCTCAACTAATTATCAACTAACTATTAGGCTTTAATTTGAGCTAGATAGGGGATTAGATGGATCCATAAAGCCCAAACTCCAAAGGACCATATACCCAGAATCAAAATTAACTTATAATTATGATTGGACATTATCCATTAATATAGGGACACACCACTATATGCCCAATATTGAACTCTTGGACTAAATATCGTTTATTTTATGTGAAGTTTATTATCAACTAATTAGCTTGATCTATTTAGTATATACTATACATGTAGATGTACCCCCAATGTAATGCTATACTAGTAGGGTGAAATTATCGTATTACCAATCTAGTACATATTTACTTTTGAGTTGCCATTTTTCATCTAATGGATAATAGTTTACTATGGTGTTTGTATCTGCATATACCAACACAATCAAATTTATATACTAAATACTGGGGCCTTAGTTTATATTATCCAAATAGTTGAAAAAACTCAGAGTGATATTATATGCATGACATCTGTCATGAAAAATATTCTACACATTTCATATACCTTATCTTTCAAGATACCAGAGTTCGAACCATAAATCGGAACTAGTCCTTTAGTAACTCAAAAAGAAAAAACACATGAAAGTAAATTCTTTAATCACTAGGATTGAGTTTTTCTACAATAGTACTAGAATAGTGAAATTAGAAATTTAAGTTACGATACTTGACCTTAAATTCTAATTCACTTATTCATGTTCGATGTTGTTATAACTTCCTTATAATACATTAGTGTTTCTATCTGAAGACTCACTTTAATAATTGGAGACTTCATAATGAAAATAAACAACACTACATTCTATGGCATGCTAAAGTTTTCTATCTTCAATATATAGAATGTGAACAATTTAATTTAAATATAATAAAATAAAGAATATAATGTCTCCCACATATAAACTCATCATACGAATAATTCTTTACTACTCATTACATGTCTCAAAAGCTTTAGATGTTTGTATAAGGCAAACATACACATCACATTTATATCAATAAGACATAAATAAAATAGAAATTCATAACATGGAATTTATCAACAACAAATAGATAATAAATAATCCTATAATAAATTATTTATATTGTCAAAAAAATAAACTGCTTTATATGACATTATTCTAACATTTGTATCGATAAATACTACTTTTCTTGAAAATGATTATATGACAGATTTCAAACCTCAAAGTAAAATTGTAATAGAGGAATTACTTTCTAATCAGATCAAACCACAACCAACAATAGTTGTTGAACGATAAAATTATGATACCCCTATTCTAGATCAGAATAACTTGGTAACTCGATGTAGTGGGATGGTTATTAGATCACCTGCTCTTTACAAGGAAGTTGGAGAAGCACATGTTGTTATAACCGATAATAGCCAAGATGAACTATTGACATACAAGCTTGCAATGGAAGATTCTGATAAGGAAAAATGGCGAGAGGCTATGAATGAACCAAGAAATAGAATCCATGTATTCCAATTCTGTCTGGAAACTTGTAGATCTACTTGAAGATATAAGGCCTATTGGATATAAAAGGATCTATAAAAGAAAAAAAGATGCAGATGAAAAAGTTGAAACATTCAAAGCTAGGTTAGTGGCAACCGGTGATACTCAAAAAGAGAGAGTTGATTATGAAGAGACTTTCTCACTAGTAGCTATGCTTAAATCCATATGTATCCTCTTATCCATTGCTGCATAGTTAGACTATGAACTAAGGCAAATGGACATCAGGATGATTTTTTTTTTGAACGACTATCTTGAAGAAAGCATCTATATGGTATAACCAGGAGGTTTTGTAGCTAAAGGCCAAGAGCAGAAAGTTTGCCAACTACTTAGGTCTATTTATGGACTTAAATAGACCTAAGCAAGCTTCAATATCAAAGAATCTAAGATTAATGAGATGATCAAGTCTTATAATTTCAATCAAAATGTTGATGAACCTTGTATATACAAGTACAACAAAGATAAGAAAGTAGTCTTCCTAGTTTTTTATGTAGATGATATTTTGCTCATTAGAAATAATGTAGAAATATTATCTAATATAAAGAAGTGGCTAGCTGAGCATTCCAAATAAAAAATTTGGGAGAAACAAGTTATGTGTTTGGGATCCAGATTATTCAAGATCGCAAGAACGTACTTTTAGCACTATCTCAAGCATCTTACATAGATAAGGTACTCATTCGTATTTTGATGCAAATCTCTAAGAAAAGATACATACCTTCTAGACATGAAGTTATCTTTCCAAAGAGCAATATCCCAAGACACCTCAAGAGGAAAAGGATATGAGACAAGTACCTTATGCATATACATTTGGCAACCTTATCTACACTATGTTATGTACTAGGCTTGACATATGTCACTCAGTAGAGATAGTCAGTCATTTTCAATTAAGTCCAGAATTAAATCTCTAGGTAGCAGTAAAGCATATTCTCAAGTATCTTAGGAGAACGAGAAATTATATGGTGGCTTATTCAAGTCAGGACTTGATTCCTACAAGTTACACTGATTTTGATTTTCAATCAGACAAAGATACTCGAAAGTTGACGTTTGGGTCAGTGTTCACTTTTGGTGGTAGAGCCATTGTATGGAGAAGTGTTAAACAATCCAGCACTACAGATTCTACAATAGAAATAGAATATATAACAGCTTGTGAAGCAGCTAAAGAAGCAGTTTGGCTCAAAAAGTTCTTTACTAATTTGGAAGTTATTCCAAATATAGATTAGTCATTGACTTTATACTATGACAACAGTAGAGCAGTAGCAAATTCAAAAGAACCAATAAGTCACAAGAGAGGAAGTATCATCTAACTAGAGAGATAGTACATTTAGGAGACGTGATAATTATGAAAATAGCATCCGGAAACAACATTGTTAATCTTTTTACAAAGATACTTCTAGCGAAGACTTTCGAGAGTCACTTGGAGGGTTTAGAATTGATAGACATATCTCACCCGTTTTAGGATAAGTGGGAAATTGTTAGGATTTATGCTCTAAAAGCATGTATATTTTGGATATTTGCTTAATTAATAAAATGACAATTTTCTATTTGAATTTGTGTATAATTTGTTTATCTTTAAAAATCAGAAAATCCTTAGTTTATTTATGTGATCACAAATTTAGTATATAAGTCTTATATACATGAGGATTAAATATATGGATAATAAACTAATATATAGTCCGTAATAATTAATTAAAGTTTTGGATATTTAATTAAAGATTATTAGTACAGTCCATTAACATTGAGAATGTAATAGTCTTATCCGGATTCTTGATGTGTTGACATCACAATGGATGTACTTTACATAATTTGATTATATAGGACTAGACTAGACATGATTTGAATCTCACATAATTCTGTTAACTGTTAAGAGTTCAAATAATATCATTAGATAATCATATATAGATCAATCATAATCCTGAGTAGTTTTATACTCCTATTTATAACATTATATTCTTTAACATACTTTTTAAATGTTCATTTTTTAAACATATCGAAATACTTATATCTTAGGAGTATGATGAGATTAGTAGCTCGGAATGTAGCTTACAGATATGGAATCCATTCCTTCCATTAGGAAGCTAGAAAGATTATTCCCTTGTATAATGATTCAGGACTTGAACAGTTTGAGTACTCAATTTGTAATAGATTTATAAATTAATTATTCATTAAAGAATCAATGGTACATAAGGATAAATATGTAATTGGAGAGGTAAATTGAGTATGACCTAGTTCTAATTATGAATTATTTATAGAAGATTGAATTACATGTAATGATTAACTCGATGGATTGGTCACTATTTTTTGAATAAATTAATTCTGTAACTTCAAAAGTGCAATTCTAAATTTTTAGTGTAATAATACTGGAATTAATAAATAAGACAAATTAATTAAAGAGTTTAATCGATTGTCATAATTTATTGAGCTTGAATTACAAATTCGTAGGTCTCCAATTCCACCTCTTATAAACATTATACTAGATATTACATCATTTCTATTATTACATACTTTTTTCTAGATAAATAGTTTATCTATATGTAATTAATAATAATAATTAATTAATTAATTAATTTAGAATTCATTAATTTAAATTTATGGAGAGATAAGTTTCTTAATTTATTAAAATATTAATTTTAAAAAAAAAATATCTAATTATCAGAAAATTAGATAAATAGAAATTAGAAAGCTAGCTAAAATTTACTTATTTAGATATATATATATATATATTAATTAGATTAATTAATTTAAATATATATATATATATACACTTTACGTTTGAAAACTATAAAAAAATGTACGGTTTCCTATTGAAAAAAAAAAAAGAGTCACGATTTTAAGTTATATATATTATTTTGATTAATATATTATTTGTGAAATAATTTAATAAATATATATATATATATATAAGAAATCCTAGTAGAAAATAAAGAATACAAACTACGTATTATTTTCTACATAGCTTTTATTATCTAGAGAAAAATAAAGAGAGTTTTCCTATTCTCTGTAGAACAAACTCTTGTAATCTCATATGTTGAGAATATTATAAGAGACTAAAGTGTGAGTTTTAAGAAATTGTATATAACGCCCACATGTTGATTCAGTTGTACTTAAAACTTAGATTAAAAGATCGTAATTTAGAAGACAGAAAAGTTAGGATCTACTAATAGACTACAAGAGGTATTAGATCTATTTTCTTTGTATATTTCTATTTGCTATGAATTAATACTATGAACTCATATAGTCAATTATTTTGAGAAAAATTTTGAATATTTTTGGGCCAATCTTCCGCTGCAAAAATCATTTCAAAAAACCAATATCCTCACCGACCTTATTTTTTAGCTCATTGTACTTTTTATACCTAATCATACTTATTTTCAAACTCGTGTTAGTTTAGTACCAAATCATGTCATGTACAAAATCATGTCCTTTGTGGCTTAATTGTTCTTACGTATCTTCATGCCTACTAGTGCCATATTGTCCCACTTTTGACCTCGTGATGCTTTTGTACCATAATTGTATTCACTGATTTTTGTGTTGAGTCTTTAGGCTTCTGTTCTTCTTTTGCTGTTATTAATAAGAAAGTGAACGAAAGTGTAATTCCTTCCTAGAAATAGAGGGTTCCATACATGCAAAACACATGCTGAAATTACTTGGCAAAAGTCTATCAAATTTTATGAAAACTCATCACTAATAACTAATAAAGATCATACATCTACTTTTCGTACTTATACAAGGCACAAATATAGAAAGTAGACACATAGTCAATTATTTATTTTATTAGTTGTTATTTAAAATTTTGAGTAACTAGTTTGATATTTTCTTTATGTCTTTGTCTTTAGAAGATGTCAATTTCCTAATTTTGTATAAAAACTTCTCTATAAATAAGCTCCTTTATGTTTATTATTTTTCTGACTTAATTAATGATAGTCAACTATTCATAAATTTTCTCTTTAATATTTTTATTCTCTCTCTAAAGTTTTTTTATCTTCTTCTCCAAATTCTTTTATTCTTCTTCCTAAATTTCTTTCTTTCTCTTGTTTCTCTTATCTTTTCTAAATTCTCACTATTGTTCTACTTTATTTGGTATCAGAGCTTGGCTGAGAATTTAGCTCAACCACGTTAATGATATTTTTCATTAATCATTTTGATAAGCTTTGATCTAATCTATTATACTTCCTTGATACATTTTAGGTGTAACAAAAATACACATCAACAATAATAAGGCCTTTTCAATTGATTATCCTTCTAACAAATATATTTTCTGGAACAACTAAAAACTTTAAAATATAAACCTAGCTTTTTCATCATGAGTATGTTAGGTGACAATGAATAAAACTATAATCAAAGATAGACTCAAACTAATTTGATCTATGAAGCCATTACCTTGCCAGCCTCCATCTTTGATTAGAAAGATTGACATGTACCAATGTCTCTCAATTTATGTTACATAGGTATTTTTATGTCTCATTTTATAATGCTCCCAGAAGAGTTTTTGACCCTCATAATGAAAGGGAAGAAAAGATTGTACACGATAGTTGTTTTTTCAAGTAATATCATTTAATTTTGTGCTACAAAATTGTCTTTTATCTCTTTAATGGCACTCTCTTCAGAATGGAAGTGGAGGAACTTAATGGAGATGGAACTGAAGAAGGTAGTGAAAAAGATTAAAATTTTGGACAAATTACTTCTGTAACCTCAACTTTTACTATTCGTTAGACTTTGCCCCAAAATAATTGTATTTAGCATATTTCTCAAGGTCAATTATTTCAGGAAAAAATATAATACTTAAAAAACTTCGGGGTAAAGGGTTATAAAAGCCCTTACACTAGGATTGAACGAAAAGCCTAGAAAATAAACTTGTTGCTAGAACTGAATTGCTCGTTCCACTCCTTGCCATGTTATTAAATAGAGGAATTTGAGTGCAAATTGAATCAAGTTGTTTTCAATTCGGTTATATGTTATTCATTTGGGTTTGGGTTTGAAGATTTTTTGGAAGAAAATAATTTTATATCAAATTATTTTTAGAGGCTTAGACATCTTCTATAAATACAGGAAATCAACAGCTCCAAAAGGAAACAAATCCTATCCTAATTAAGGCAAAATTCAATTTGATTTGATCATAATCTACAGCTCATAATCTACACTAATTACAAAATACAAATCTACATTAAATAATTAATATACACGTAATCTCCAACACCCCTCCTCAAGTGGATGAAAAAAAATTTTGCATTCCAAGCTTGTCTGTCAATTGATTGAAAGTTCTTCCTTGCAAGCCTTTTCTGATAATATCTGCAAGTTGGTGATCTGATTGTACAAAGGGTGTGCATATGAGACCTGCTTCTAATTTCTCTTTAATGAAATGCATGTCGATTTCCACGTGCTTAGTTCTATCATGTTGAATAGGGTTGTGGTCAATGTTAATAGCTACTTTATTATCACAGTATAACATCATAGAAATGTCAAACTTTATCTGTAAATCAGTAAGGATAATTTTTAACCACAATAACTCGCATACTTCCTGAGCCATAGCTCGAAACTCTGCCTCTGCACTTGATCTGGCAATTACAGCTTGCTTCTTGCTCCTCCATGTAACTAGATTTTCACTAACAAATGTGCAGTATCCTATAGTTGATCTTCTATCACTAAGTGATCCTGCCCAATCAGAATCAGTATAAGCTTCAACTTTAAGGTTTTCATTTTTTTTGAACAAAATTCCTTTCCCGGGGCTTCCTTTAAGATATCTCAAGATACGATGCATAGCATCAAGATGAGATTTGAGAGGAGCATGCATGAATTAACTTACCACACTCACAGAATAGGCGATATCTGGTCTTGTGTGTTAAAGGTAGATTAATTTTTCCACGAGTCTTTGATACATTCCTCTATCCACAGATTCTTCTTCCTTTATTTCTTCCAGTCTATGATTAGCTTCAATTGGAATATCACTGGGTTTACTCCTAAGCAAACCTATTTCCTGTAGAAGATTCTGGACATATTTCTACTGGTTCAAAAAAATCCCTTACTTAGATCTGGCCACTTCTATTCCTAGGAAATATCGGAGTTTTCCTAGATCTTTAATTTCAAATTCTTTTGCAAGATATTCTTTTAGTTCTATAATTTCAATGTGATCATCTCCAGTGACGATTATGTCATCAACGTACACAATTAATATTATGATCTTCCCACTTCTTGAGTATTTGAAGAAAAGAGTATGGTCTCTCTGACTTTGGTAGAAATCATTTTTTAGCATGGACTTTGTAAATCTTCCGAACCAAGCTCTTGGGGATTGTTTCAAGCCATAAAGAGATTTTTTCAGCTTACAAACTTTGTTTCTGATTGAAGTCTGCCAATACACTGGTGGAATATCCATATATACTTCTACTTTCAATTCACCATGTAGGAATGCATTTTTAATATCAAACTGATGTAGTGGTCAATCACAGTTGGATGCTATTGACAGTAGGACTTTGATAGTGTTCATTTTTGCAACTGGTACAAATGTTTCAAGATAATCAATTCCGTAGGTCTAGGTGTACCCCTTTGCAACCAGCCTAGCTTTTTGCCTCTCCAAGGACCCATCAGTCTTCTATTTATTTATAAAGATCCACCTGCATCCTACAACTTTCTTCCCTTGTGGCAAATCAACCAGTCGTCATGTGTGATTTTTCTCTAAAGCCTTCATTTCTTTGGCCATAGCGTCCCACCAAGGTTTTAGTTTGAGTGCCTCATGAATAGATGATAGAATTTCCTGTGATTTTATATGAGACAGAAAAACACGATACTTAGGGAAGAGATTTTTCAAGGAGACAAAGTTAGACATACGATGAAGAGTACATGAACGAACCCCTTTTCTAAGTACTAGAGGAAGATCAAGATCATTAATGGGAGTATTTTCAGCTAAGTTTTGAGAAATTAGATTATTACCTTCATCACATGATGCAGAGTCCACAATTGGAGGTGCTAGCTGAAGTATAGGCTGTTTTCTCCTTGAATATACCTGTAAAAATGGAGTTTTGGATTTTGGACATAAAATTTGACCTTGATTTTCACACGGATTTAGGGGAATAGTAGCAGGAATAGTGGGAACTGGTGCTGATTCTTGCTGATTTTTTGGTTGATTGACAGTAGGAACAAATTCTAATTCTGGCTGATTGGAATT
Organism: Parasponia andersonii; assembly: GCA_002914805.1. Classification (NCBI taxonomy): domain Eukaryota; kingdom Viridiplantae; phylum Streptophyta; class Magnoliopsida; order Rosales; family Cannabaceae; genus Trema; species Trema andersonii. The sequence continues at coordinate 368,363 of JXTB01000072.1, forward strand.
TTCCACATTTGAGGCGTGATTTGGGACAAATTTTGGAGTATCTTCATGTTTAATCTTCCACCACTCTACATCCTTGGCTACTGATTTTATCTCCCTCTGAAGATTGATGTTGAAAAATGGTTGACTTTCAACAAATGTAACATCCATAGATACATATATTTTCTTGGTTGGTGGGTGGTAACATTTATACCCTTTTTTGTGGATGAATACCCTATAATACACATTTTATAACCCTTGGATCTAACTTTCCCTGTGTAGGACTCTGGTTATGGACATACACACTGCACCCAAAAACTTTAGGAGGTAGAGATCCGATACCTTGGAAATTTGGAAAGAGGGTTTTTAATCTTTGAATAGGTGATTGTGTTTAGAGAACCCTTGATGGCATTTGGTTTATTAGGTATGAGGCAGTGAGAATAGCTTCCCCCCAATAGGTCTTTGGAACTTTCATTTGGAACAAAAGAGCCCTGGCTACTTCCAACAAGTGGCGATTTTTCCTTTCAGTAACTCTGTTTTATTGGGGTGTATTTGTGCAGAATGAGTGATGAAGAATTCCCTCTTTTTTCGAAATATGTGTCTAACTCTTGATTGAAATATTCTTTCCCATTATTAGAACAAACAGTTTGAATCTTAATCCCAAATTGATTTTGAATGAATTTATGAAATGATAAAAAAATGGAAGCAACTTCAGATTTAGATTTCATCAAATAAACCCATATTAATTGAGTATAGTCATCTATGAAAGTAACAAACCAATGAGAACTAGAAATATTAGCAACACATGATGGTCCACACACATCAGAATAAATAAGACTAAATGGAGACAAAATTTGGGGTTCTTTTATTGGAAAAGAAATACGATGATGTTTTGCAAGTACACAAGATTCACAATGAAAAAAACTAGGATCAGTGTATTTAAATAATTCAAGAAATAATTTTTTCAGAACAAAGAAAATAGGGTGGCCAAGTCGATTATGCCATAATAAAATGATATTTGATGAGTTGGTATGAGAGAAAAGTCCATAAGGTCTATTTTTGCAGGTAGTATCTAGGTAGTACAACCCATCTTTCAGTATAGCATGCCCAATCATTTTCTCTGTACAAGGTCCTGAAAATAACAACCATTCGATGTAAATACAACTGAATAGTTTAGATCTTTAGGAATTTTCCCAATAGATAACAGATTGTAGGATAATTTTGGAACATGTAAGATAGACTTCAAAGATAATGATGGAGAAATTTTTATATCTCCCTGACCAGCTATGGAAGAATAAGTTCCATCAGCCACTCGAATTTTTTGTTTTCTAGAATTAGGCACATAATGGTGAAAAAATTCAGAATGATAGGTCATATAATCTGATGCACCTGAATCTACAATCCAAGTACTTGGCAAACATGATTTTTCATACACAAAACTAGTCTTACCTGTCTGGGCAAGAGAACAAGAACCTGGAATTGAGTTTGAATCTATTGACGAGGAGTCTAGTTGTTTCAACAGTTTTTGGAGTCTTTCTATGTCACTCTTGTTGAGAGAAACTCCCATTTTGAGGTCTTCTGCTGTCTCAATTTGATGTGCTTGCCCAATCTTTTGACTCGGTCTAGTTTTGTTGGGATTTCCAGCTTTCCTAATGATCTTTTTGAAGTTTTCAGGTCTTCCACAGAGCCTCCAACATGTGTACCGAGTGTGGTGAGGGTGCTGGCAGTGATCACACCATCTCCCATCCTTGTCTTTAGTCTTTCTATTAAATTGCCTTGAGGTAAATAAGGTTGAGTTATCAACAGCAGTATTGTTGGTATTTCCAACGGTTCCTCTCATTAATTCCTTGTTGCCTTCTTCACTGCGTACAATGGCAAAGGCTTCATCTAAGTCTAGAAATGGTTCCTTTTCAATAACTCGATCATTAGCTTGATCATATTCTGGATTAAGGCTAAGGAGAAACTGATATACGCGTTCTTTTTCCAACATGTCATTCAATTTCTTCATATCGGTTGCACACTCCATCTCAGTTTTTTGATAAAGATCCAGTTCATTAAAGAGTCCTTTGAGTGTACTATAGTACTCTGTAACTCCAGAATCTCCCTGCCTTGTATTAAGAATCTGTCTTTTGATTTGAAATATTTGGGAATCAAATCCTTCCTTTGAATATATCCGATGAACCCCTGCCCAAATATCATTTGTTGTAGGAAAGAGAAGATAAGTTTTACTTATCTTAGGTTCCATGGAATGCCACAGCCATGCCACCACTATGCAGTTTTTAGCTTCCCAAGTCTCGTAGGATGGGACATCTTCCGCTGGTTTTACTGCCTTTCTAGATATATACTTAAATTTTTCTTTACTCATGAGGGTAACCTTGGCCGATTGAGACCACTCCATAAAATTTTTACCATTCAATTTGACAGTAGAAATCTGCAACATGGGGTTTTCAGAATGAACAATCATATGAGATGATTGGGTTGATGAAGATCCAGTGGGTTTGGGTGTCTCAGCCATGGTTCAAAAAAAAATATATATATAAAAAGATCTGGTGGGTTTAGGATAGGATGATGAATAGACAAGAGAAAGAAAGGATTGCTCCGTAGCAGATAAAAAGATACAGAGAAAAAATAATGAAATTTTTGCTGAAGCCAATGAACATTCAGCAAGATAATGCTGAAAATGGTTGAGACAAGGATTTGGACGATGAGGGCAGCAACGAAGGTTGATGGAAATGCTCTGTTTTTGCTTTGTTTTGGTTCTGAAAAATAGAGCAAAAATAGAGTTCTTAAACCAGCACTGAAGACCAACGAAAAATGCTCTATTTTGGTTCCAAAAAACCGAGAAAAAAGAGTTCTAAATGGTCCAAATGAGGCTAATTGAGCTCTGATACCATGAAGATTTTTTGGAAGAAAATATTTTTATATCAAATCATTTTAGAGGCTTAGACGTCCTTTATAAATACAGGAAATCAACTGCTCAAAAAAGGAAACAAATCATATCCTAATTAAGGCAAAATTCAATCTGATTTGATCATAATCTATAGCTCATAATTTACACTAATTACAAAATACAAATCTATATTAAATAAAAAATATACATGTGATCTCCAACAGGGTTCAACAAAAACTTGAACTTAAAATAAGAAAACTTAAAAAAAAATCTTTTTAAAAAGAAAAATACATGTTAAGTTTGTTTATCCTATGTTATACTAACAAGAATGCATCCATTCATAATTATTTAATCTGATCAAAGAAAGCAAATAAAGAAAGAACGTGATAAGACTTTTATCATGGTTCAGTATAACTTCATACCTACATCCACAAGATCTAGTCCAGATTGCATAATTTTACTAAGAGAAATGATAAAAATACGATAAGATCTTAATCAAATAATCTAGAACTCCCTTGTAGACGCTGTCCTTTGATACTTCCTCTATGACATAAAGCTTGCAGTGTTCTAAAAATCTATTGATGAGACGGTGATTAAACTCTCTTCAGCTGCAGCTTTGAACATACAATATCCCTCTTATATTCAAGTCAATATTGAAGTCCCTTCAGTGGTAAAATAGTAGCAGCGATAAAACAGATTACAAATTCAACAGTAAAGGATGATTATCTATAACTTTCCCAGTTGATTTGCCTATAAGCTAGGAATAGCCTTTCCAAGAACATAATGATCAGATAATCATAAGAGGTGTAGTCATTTCAAATAGAATTATGGCTTTTTACGGTGTGGAAGATTGGACACACAACTAACGAAATCTAAAAGTAGAAATGATTTGTGATTTTGCAGTCGATTTAAAAAATTTTAGATATTTGGTAGTTTTATCCCAAAAAAATTATTTAAAACTCAATCATTAAGAAAACAAGGGAAACAAAATGACAAAAAAAATCATCGAATAAAAATTACTACAAACTTACCACCTACAACCACCAAAAGTAACTTCTAACCATTTCTTTTCTTTCTTTTTTTTCAGTGGGGGTGGGGACATTTTCATAAATAGCAATTTCTAAAATAGGTACTTGTAATTAAGAGATTGATTTAAAGTGAAAATTAGATGTCTTATCTCAAAAATAACTTTGATTAAAACTCAACTAATGTGAAAATTGTTGAAAATAAACTTGTTTAAGCCCATAAGATACCCAATAAGTTAGAGTTAGCCCAAGTGCAAAACTCACAACAGAAAAAGCCCAAGTCCAAATTAAAGAAGCTTTCTACCTAGAATCTTCTAGTGTTAGGTAGATATTAGCTTTTTACATGTGAATTATTTGATTATTATTAGAAGTGTGTAGAAGAAAATATGTGTGGTTTAAGGATTTTTATAATTATTTATTTGTGTGGTTCTCATTGTTTCTCATATAGTATAAATACCCCTCCCCATTTGAGTTCTAAGCATCAAGTAAGAAGCAAAGTTTCTGAGAGTGAAGAGAAGAGAGAAAGAAGCATAGCTTCTAGTGAGTGAGTGAGTGAGCTTGAAGAGTGAAGTTAAGAATTTTCTCTTGTAAAAGTATTTGAGTGAATAATAAAGTTTATTTTACTTTCTAACAAAAATGAGGGAAATAAACAAGCAAAACGAGGTTTCATAGATAAAAACTTCTAACAAGCTTATAACTGAAGAAGAAAAAAAAATTGCTAAAACAAAAAAAAAATGATAAAGCACCATAGGTGATTCTCTACCACCCTCCCCTTTAGAGCCTATTTTGTATTAATATTTTTTGTTTAAGATACTACATTGCATACCCTTTCTTCTCATCGATAAAGTATGTTCATTTTCTACTATTAATTATATGTGTCCCTTTCTAAAATTTTAGGATAAATCACCCCTTCACCTCCGACTTCTATTGACTATTGTACTTTGTCTTAGTTTATTTGATTTTGGCCACTTTTCCCTAAAATTGGCAAAGTGATATCATTTTTCCTCATGTTTCAAACAGCATTAATAGCACAGGTAGGGGTGAACATCAGTTTGAGTTTTAGGTTTTCGAGTTCAAATCCAAGTTCGGAGGAAGAAAGAACCAAGTACCAACTGAATGTGTTCGTCGGTAGCTCGGGTCCAGTTTACGATTTTCGGTCGGGATACCTCGAGTTTGAGGGTGCTTTTTTTTTTTTTTTTTAACATTTGTCCTATTGCGCTTAAAGGGAGAAAAAAGAAATCCCACGTTGTTTTAAGGGTTTTTGAAAAAGGGTAGTTCTTCGGTCTCATTTCGTTTTGAGGAACTTAGTGCTTCACAGGATTTGTAGCCGTAGGATCGTCCATAATGTTTCCTTTTCATGATCCAACAGTTATGGATAGGGGTAGTTCGTGAAAGGCATTTTTGATGGAAAATCTGGGAAAAATTGTATCCAATTTGGTTACCGGTATTTTATTTTGAATATTTTAGTAAAAAATTATAGATGATGTCTTATTGTCCTTTTCTATATTCATCTTCTTAACTGAGAGCTTGTTTTGCTATAAAAACCCTAAAATCTATTTCCACTTTCGTTTTTGTTGTCTCTGCTATCATAGAACCTAGTCTCTAATTATTGAAATCCCTGGTCTCTCTCTCAATAATGGCTGAACCTCTCTCACCGCAAGTCACTTTCGTCTTCGTGGCCTATGCTAACGGCGAACCTTAGAGACCCATATGTGGTTGTTATACCACCCAGAAAAACTCTCAGTAGAGTTTTCTTTTCTGATGAATTCTTCAATTAAAGCTCTCAGACCCTTCAGCTCATCTCCATCACTCCCAGCTTCGTCGACCTTATCTCTATCACTGTCCGTCCATCTCTCCGTAGATCTAATCCTCAACCTTGCAGGTCCATATCTTTTTTTCTTTTCTCTCTCTTCTCTTATCTCTGCCTCTAATCTGGAACTCTTGATCTGAGACCTATAATCTAAATCGTTGATTTGAAACTGTTCAATCTGTTGATTTTATTAAGCTCTAAGAGTTTTTCCACTGTTTTGGTGATTATTTTCTTATTTATTTATATGATTCACCATGCGTTTGTGTAATTGTGTTAGAGAATATTAACTATATTTTTAGTTCTCGGAGTAGTAAGCATTTAAAATACTAAGTTCATTGGAATACGCTCCTAAATCTTCTAATCTTTTACAATAAATCTTTATTCGATAGAATCAACAAACCAAGCAATTTAACGAATCAATAAAAAATAAACCATCAAGCACACATTTAAGGTTTTTGTTGAAGGCAAGGCCTTTTTTTTTTTCCTTTAATTTCTTATGGGTATTAGTTTTTGAATGTTATATAAAATCAAAGTAGATTGCTTTATCATCCCTTATAATGGTTAGACTATTCAAATTTCTTGTTATTAATTAGATATGTATTATTCCCAGTTGATATGATGAAATGAAGTATCTAAATGGTTTTATAATGATGGTTTGTGCCTCAGGTCCATTTTTACATTATTAGCATGAAATTCTCCTTGAAATTACCTTTTCTTTATCAAACTGAAACTTACTTGATTCAAGTAATAATGTAACCTGAAGAGACATAAGGATAAAGAAAATATTTGTAGTGCTACGTTGAGAAATATTGAATATTTATGCAAATCTTGTCGACCCTTCAACTTTTGACTTTTAATGTGTTATGCGGTTTAAAATCCTAAGGTCGCATAAGTTTTATATGCGACCTCCTCCAAGAAGGATATATGCGACCTCCTCCGTGATGCTTATATGCGACCTCTTCTGCAGGTTTTTGTGCGACCTTCTCCGTCCA
>JXTB01000072.1:380949-425556 GCA_002914805.1 Parasponia andersonii
TGATTATTTACTTCAATTTACACAAGCCACATCTCTTAATTATTTATAAATTTATTGTTGATAAAACCTCCATCAACACAAAGTTCTAATGGATTTGGTTATTTTTCATATTACTAATTCTGTATATCTTCTTTCTTGTATCTTCTTTGTCATTGCAGCACCTTAAGCAGAGGATTAAAGTTTTTGTATTTTATTATGCAAAAGACCGAAGAGAGAATTGAATCTGACTTTCAAGCTGGACCATGACTTGGAAGTTGATAGAACCTTGACACAATGTTTTCCATATAAGACCATATATGGCATTGATAAACCAGTGTCTTAAATAAAATTTTTCTTTCTTTTTTTATTAAAAAAAAAAAAGAGCAAGCACATTCAATTTTTGCTAAATGGGGCCATTGTGAGCAAGTATACTTGTCATTTTATTTGGATTGGAATAGATTGACTCAAAAAGACATAACATATGCTAAAGCTAATGAACGGGCTAATTGAATTATTAATTATTGTTCTTGATTTTCCCGCCCCATGATCTAGTAGTTCTTTAATAAAATGATGTTAATTACACACGTGATTATAATTAGTGATAATAAGATGATGTCTATTTTCACTTAACTTTGTATATTTTATATATTATAGAGAAAAATTTAGCTTTATATAGTATGTAATAGTATTATACTTTTGCATATAATTACTTACTTTGTCACAATATAGTCAAAGATATTGAATTAATTAATTTGGTGATGAGGCAATATATATTAGTGTAATTACAAGTACTATACTCATATATTTTGTCATATTTATGATCAGTGATATGAGATTAATTTAAATTTTTACTTAATTTTAAAAACTACTTCCATTAATAAAATAATTTTAGAATGGAAAAATATGCAATAATGTTGTACTAAGTGCTTTATTAACTTATTTTGTCACATTATACTTAGTGATATTAAATTGATGAAATTTATCATTATTTAGTGTAAAGTCATTCATTTAGTATCTATTTTGATCATTGATCAATCGGTAATAGTATTATGATAAGTACTATTATCACCTAGTTAATGAGAGTATGATCGGTGATAATTGATTAGTGTGAATTTTTGCTTAATTTAGTAAAATTCATCCACTTTCTATTACATTTAAGCATGATACCAGTTTTAATAGTTTTATACTTATTTTACATAAACTCACCCAATCTGTCATGTTATACTTGATGATATTAAATTAACTAAATTTCTCACTAATTTCACTCATTTTGTAAAGTGCCACTCAATTTTCTCTCACTAATTATTTAAATAGATTAACATTATTCTATATACCAATTTTTTTTCATGACTTTAATCAGACTTATTACTAATAAGAATAATTTTAGTTAATTTAATAATTTCAATGGAAATATAAAAAGAATATGTGTTTGCTATTTAAGCCGCATTTATTAAAGCTAGAGGTAAATTAAAAATAGGGTTTCTAATACTTTTACCTATAAAAAAACTAAAAAATTTACAAAAATACAAAAGTCACGCTTTTTTTCAAATTTTGTATGGTTTTTATTAAAAAAATATCATTTTAAAAAAAATTAGAAAAATACCATTTTAAATATAGCTACTAGTAACTAGTTTCTAAAACTAGTTATCGGTTATTGGTTACCAATTATATACTAGTTATAAGTACCTTTAGTTATTCGTTATCAGTTTCTGGAAACTAGTTATTGGTTACTATTTTAAAAAATAATATTTTTCTAAATATTTTTTTAACAATGATAATTTCTAATAAAAATCGTACCGCAACTTAAAAAATGCTAGTCATCGTATTTTTCAAATTTTTTCCAAAAAATACTGTAAAATGTTTAATTTTTCCTTAAAAATGTGGAGAAGCCCATTCCTTTTATGCTAAATGAGGTTATTCAAATCAAATGCAATTAGTATCTTATCCACTCATTTTACTTGGGTTGGGCTAGAGCGACTTATGAAGGCATAACATGTAATAGGGCCCATGAACTAGCTAAATGAATTAATCATTGTGCACAGCTCATAATCCTTCATGGCCCCCCATATATCAGTAGTTCTTCAATATCAAAAAAAATTAAAAAAAAATTAAAAATTGTTAATTATATGATAGATTAAGATTAATTATAATAGAATGATATGCATTTTCACCTAACTTTGCATAATTCATCCATTATAAACAAAATTTGGGCATTATACCAAAAAATATTATCAAGTTATTGAAATTTATAATTAATTAGTGCACAATCATTTATTTTGTAATATTAAACCACTTTCTCATATAATAATTAGTGATATTAGATTAAGTATTTCACTGAGTTACTTTCTCCATGAGTCAAAGTGTAATTATGTTATTTTAAGTAATACAAATCACCTACTTAGTTAAATTATGACTAGTGGGTGAATTTTAGCTTAATTTAGTAAAATTGATCCACTATCTATACAGTCAAATACAAGAACATTTGTGATAATGTTATTGTGAGAGTTCTACTAACTTACTTTTTCACATTGTACTCGCATTTTCTAAAAGAATTACATTATTAACTAATTAGTTCAAAGTTATTCAATTTAAATCTAATTTCATCATGATGCAATATATAATAGAGTTAAGTTAAGTATTATAATCATATACTTTGTGATGGATATGGATGTAGTCCCCTCAAAGGTACGGTCCTATTCATATTTTAGCTAATATAGGTCATGTTTGACCAATATGGTATTGGTTAAAATGTGACTTACATTAGCCATAATATAAAGGGGACCAGTTCTATCGAGAGGACTACATCTGTGGTCCTTTGTGATATAATTATTAGTCATTTAGATTAATGAAAAATTTCACTATATTTTTGCTAAGTTCATAAATTTGTATCTAATTTTAGCATAAACAATATGTAATAGTGTTAGTATAAGTAATATACTTATCTATTTAGTGATATTAGTATTAATGGTACTATATTAATGCATTTTTCTCTTACTTTGTAAAATTCATTCAATTTGTTCCTAATTTAAACATTTTACAGTATTTAATATTTGAGCTAATTAATATACTCAGCTAATTTGTCATATTATATGTGATGATATTACGTTAACTAAATTTCTCATTAATTTTACTCCTTTTGTGGCATATTACTCAATTTTCTCTCACTTATTATTTATATTGGATTAATGTATATACACTAGTTTATTCATGATTGGACTTATTACCAATGAAAATATAATTGATTTACTATTTCAATGGAAAATGAAAATAATAAAGTAAATAATCATGAAACGATATCAATTTCTTAAAACGACATTGAAAATTTCCATTAGAACTCAAAATAGTATCAATTTCTCAAAATGAAGTTAAAATTCTCATTACAACTTGAATGCTTGTCCTTTGAATCAAAATAGTTATTATCTAATGCATAGTATTTAACCTTCAATGCAAAATACTTGTCATTTAATCATTTTTTCGAGCCCAAATTGGTCAAATTGCATAAAATAAACAATAATTTTGTTATAATTTTGAAGTTGAGCCCCTAATTTTTAGTTTAATATTATTATATGTCATTGATTTTACACTATTACCCCTCAAAAGCATTTTTCACATTTTCTTGTAATTTTGTTTTTTCGCCAATTTTGGGTTTTATTTTTTACCACGACCTACTACTCTGAATAATCACACTCACATTTTTATCTTTTAGTAAAGCACCAATTACCTCAAAAAGATAATGAGGGAGGTGAGAATTTGCCTTTAACAGATAATAATAATAATAAATTATTCCAAGTAAAATTTAGGCTCAGTATTTTTTTTGTCCCAAATACCCGAATTTTTTTTAATAGTTTTGTATCCATTTTTAGGTATGTGTTTCATGTACAAAATACGCTACATTTACAGTATATGTACTTTGTAAATTCATACTCATTTTTAGGTATACCCATTTTTAGTTATACCATTTATAGGTATATATTTCTTTAAAGAAATGTGTATGAAGCGCTTTTGAATCTACTAAAAATAAAAATCAAGTACATGCATAAATATGCTTAAAAAAATGGGTACTTGTCTAATTTTCCCTTATTTCAATCGGAATTTTGGCTATTTTTTAGACTACTTAAGCTAATGTTCTTTCTAGGCCTAATTTAAAACTATTAAGAGCATTTTTTTTTTCTTTTTGGGATGTTCAACTACTAAAAATTGTGTTTTTCAGTTTTGTTACGTTTTGATATTTTGAGTGTTTGGCACCTTATGATTGTTTGGATTCTATCAAACAACTTAAGTCAATTTGAAATTTCTATCATGTTTTATTTCTGTATAAGTTTGTATTTTCAGTGTAGTTTCTTTTATGCTGCTAAATATCGTGAGAAGCTCTTCACTAATCAAGACTTGAAGCTTCAAGATTGAAGTTCCCCGAAGTATCTAATAAGTAGTCTTTTTTGTATTAGATTTCACCTATGTTTCTAGAGCTCATTTAGGTCTGCGGAGCTTATTAACTCATCTATATCTAAATTGTCTGATCATTTGTTTATTTATCTTAACTTTCATATATGTCCTTGGAGCTCATTACTTTTGTACGTATTATCACTGATATGTTTGTTTGATTTATTGTATATTCTAGATCTAAAAGTGGGGATTTTCATATCAACATTTTCAGTGTTTAAACATTTTTTCTTTTCTCTCTGAGCTTAGTCATTACTTCTCCTAGAAACTGCTATTTACGAAAAGGTCCACAAAGAGAAGGTTAAAAGTGTATAAATAAACCTAAACAGGTGATGCTGGGTCAATGATAGAAAAAAAATGTCACAATATTTTTTTAGCTATCCTTAAAAGTCATTTTGAAAAAGAGTCGAAAGTCAGTCTGAGCCTAAATGCTCATAGTGAAATCCTTTTTCTTTAGAACAGAGGAATTTGGGCAAAACAAAATGAGAAAATAGAGAAATACCTTTTTTTTAAAGCATTTTATATAATTTTTTTAATTTTCAATAAATTCAGACTAGTTTTTAGAGAAATATATTACCAAAGATATTTTGTACATAAAATGTATACTTAGTATACATTTTATTTATAAAAAGTGTACCTAAAATAGGCACATAGTTTATAACATATATCATAAGTATATATTTTACTGTAAACATATAAACACATATTTTGTACATGAAATGTATACCTAAAAATAAATAATAAAAAAAACTATTTAAATGAGAAGACTAGTACTTTGGTGAAATATAAGGCAAGAAAAATTGAGTACTAAGCCAAAATTTCACATAAAATAAGGTCCATTTTAACATCTTTTTATTGAAAAAAAAATATTGCTTTCTCTTTTGGAAGAAACAGCCCACTTGAAAATTCTAATTGGGAAATTAGAGTATGTGTCCTTTTTTATACCTTGTTTTAATAATTGTCCCTTTTTTTCTCTTTTTATAGCTAAATAGACAAATATATGTATTTTTACACTTGATATATCTACTTATATACTAAAATTAGTTTATATATTGGATATATTTATATTAATTTTATACTAAGTACATCATTGTATATGCACTAATATACTATTGAAAATTTGACATTTACTTAATGAGTTCAAAATTTAGTCATTTTGCTATAATAACATATTTCATTTTTGACGTAACGGATTGCTAGATTTCGCTCTAATTTACGTTCTCACAATGAGAATAGAAATAAGTAAAATTCTCAAAGAGAATTTAGAAGAGAAAATTAAGATGTAATTGAAGATTGGATGATTACAACTCTTGTCAATGAAGACTATTTATACAAGTTTAGGATTAATCTAAACCATCCAATAAAATAATTCTAAGAAACTTACAACTATACACCTAGCATCTACTAACCAAACATACTTAAATAAATAAATTATTCACCTAATACACTTTAAATAAACAAATTCTTCACCTAACACACTACAAATAAATAAGCTAAATAACCTAACACATTTCAAATAAATAAGTCTAAAATACCTAACACACAAAAGTATTCTACCAACCAATGGAATGCTCATAAGATTGGATTTTGGAATTTCGGGCCTTGTCTTTAGATCATTTTGTGGACTGTTGCATCAATTTTCTTGCACTATTTGGCAGAAAAGTTCATAAATACCCATTTTTAAAGCCATATTTTCATAAATATCCATTTTTTTATTTTATAAATACCTGTTTTAGAAAAATATAGATTACCATTGTTTTATACATAAAATACGGTCTACATTTTATGAATAAAAATTATATTAAAAATTAGCACCCATTTTAAAATCTATACCATAGGTCAAATTTATAATGAAAAATGTAAACTATGGCAAATATTTATATTGTAAATATATATCATTCATAATGTACACATACAATGTGTACCTTATAGATAAAATTTACATTATAAATGTAGACCATTCATATTTTACATATGAAATATGAACCATAAAAATGGGTATTTTTGCAAAAAAAAAAATTAAAATGGGTATTTGTAAAAGTAAGTTTTAAAAACAGGTTACTAAGTGTAAATTTCTCGCTATTTGAGTCCTCAGTGAGAAAATTAGATCCTAAGGGTAAAATACTCCAATACATTGAAAGGCTTCTTTATTCCTTCAACAAATACACTTTGCAAAATACCATATTTCTCAAGTTAGATCATACGAACAGATCAAGTGTTTTAAAAGGACAATTAAAGTCCAATTTTTTAAAAAAATACCACAATTTGTCCCTTTTTTAAAATATCATATTTTTAAATTTATTTGGTATTATTCTCGGATTTACAGAAAATTAGGCAACATAGCAGCTGTATTTTCCTAACAACCAAAAATTAAACCTGCATAAGAATCATATAAATCAATCCCAAAACAATCCCAAAACAATCCTAAATATCTCAGCAGTTTACACGTTCACCAAATATCCAATCAAACCATTTAAATCCATAAAAATCAACATTATGAAAAAATAGGTCATAATGCACATTTTAAACGAAATGAGGATAAAAACTTAGTAATTAAACTCCTAACTCGCCTTGATAGCTCAGTTAAGCTATCGGTGTCTCTCGTTGGTCACCTGGTCACTCAGAAGATCGTTTCGGGATCTCTTGAGCTCACTTTGAAGAGTGACTTTCCAAACAAAGCCTCAAATTGAGAAATGAATATCATTAATGAATTCTTAGTATCAAAAAATGCTAGATTAGATATATAATTCGATTTATTTGAGTCTTGGGTCGAGATTGAGCCCGTGGCACGAAAAATGAGACAGAATTCAGAGCCTCGTATCTCATACTTCGTGCCACTTTGAAACCTATTGATGTTATATATCAAAACTCCTCTTTTGATCTTACTTGGTCTAATTCCGAAGTCCGGCCTCTAGCTTAGATTTGGGCTTAATTAGAAAAAATTATAAAAGTTACAAAAATGTCAATTTTTGAAAATATTTGGGTAAATGCCACAATTTTCAGATTAGATTTTCTCTCAATCTACCCATCCATTTTCCACAAATCCATCACTTTCTATCTTGTCTTAATCCATAAAATAACTCCAAAAAGTTTCATGAACAATGGTAAACATTATAAAAGTAATTATACAAATACTACTTTTTGTTACAAAAATGACACAAAAAGATTTAAAAGCTCAGCGAAGCTTATTGGCCAGAAATTGATGGCGGTGTAGGGTCAACCCAGGTAGGAGGAAGCATAAGCTTGCTTTTCACGGCTGTGGATGGCAGCTAAGGGCGGCGGAAGGCCAGATTTTGGCTGCAAAACTCGCAGCTTACACGTGCGACTTGCGCAAATTTGCACACCTCTCCCTTGTGGTTGGCCGTGCGACTGGTAGAAGGGGGCCAGTGGAGGTTTACCAGTCAGCAAGCTACAAGTTCAACTAGAGCTCGTGGTTGGAGGGGAACCCGCATCAGCTGGGGAGGGTTGCGAAGTTGGGTTCGCGGCTGGGGCTAATTCATGTGAGAGAAAGAGAGAGATTGGGGAATTTTTAGGAATTTTAGAGGTATTTAGGGTTTTTGTGACACTTGTCACTTATAGGCTGAGCAAAGTGAGTTTTTAAAATGGTATTATGGCCCATATTTCGAATTTCTATTTCATTTAAATCCTAAGAAATCCGAATTTGAACCCAATTTTATGAATTTGTTTCATTTACATCCTTCATTTAAAAATAAATATAATTTCAGCCACTTCTATTTATCTTAAATTCTTAATCTTTCTAAAAAGACCAAAATAACTTTAATAAAAATCAAGGTTTTTACATCATCCCCTCCTTAAGAGAATTTCGTCTTGAAATTCAAAATACAAGACATAAGTCAGAGTACAACCTCAAGTTGAAGGTTAAACAAATGAGGATACTTTTCATGTATTTCGGTCTCAAGTTTCCAAGTGGCTTCTTCTTCCTTGTGATATTCCCAAAGGACCTTAACAAGTGGAATCTCTATGTTACGAAGCATCTTGAGCTCTCTTCCTAGTACTCGAACTAGTTACTCCTCATAAGTTACATTCTCTTAGATAGGCACTTCTATGTAGTGGATAACATGAGATATATCAGGTATATACTTCTTGGGCATTGAAACACGGAATATAATGTGTACTCGACCCAGTTATGGTGGTAGATTCAAACGATAAGTAACATGTCCAATTCTATTAGTAATCTCGAATGATCAAATGTACCTTGGAGCTAACTTCTTATTAACTCTAAATCTCGTGACACCACGTATTGGTGTAACTTTTAAGAATACCCTATCACTGACATCAAACTCTACCTTACATCTCGTGGGGTCTGCGTAGCTTTTCTGATGACTTTGGATAACTTTGAGTTTCTCTCTGATCTTGTTAACCTTCTTAGTAGTCTCTTGTACTAGCTCTGGCTCAAGAGTAACACGCTCTTCTACATCAGCCTAACACAAGGGTGATCTATATGGTCTTCCATATATTACGTCATATGGAGCCATGCCAAGATTGGTTTGGTAGCTATTATTGTAAGAAAACTCCACCAATGACAGATGATCATCCCAGCTTCCACCGAAATCAAGTATACATGAGCGAAACATATCCTTCAGAATCTGTATAGTCCTATCAAATTGACCATCTGTCTGAGGATGACGAGCTGTACTAAGATTCACTTCTGTTCCTAAAGCTCTTTGCAAAGCTCTCTAGAACTTGGACATAAATCTTAGGTCTCTGTCAAAAACTATGCTTGATGGTACCCCATATAAGCGAATAATATTATCCATATAAAGATGACTCAGCTGGGTGAGTGAAAAGTTAATCTTTATCGGTATAAAGTGGGCGATCTTTGTTATTCGATCAACTATTACCTAAACAGTGTCATTTTTACTTCGAGTCCTTGGTAGACTTATTACAAAATCTATAGTGATTTTATCCCATTTCCACTCCAGGATAGGTAAAGTCTGAAGTAGTTTAGCTGGCCTCTAATATTCTACCTTGACTTGTTAATAAGTCATATATCTAGCTATAAAGTAGCTACATCTCATTTCCTGCCTTTCCAACCAGTACTACCTCTTCAGATCGTGGTACATCTTAGTGCTACCAGGATGTACTGTAAACTTAGACTTACGAGCCCCAGTTAGAATACTTTCTCTAAGATAAGAGTCATCGGCTATAACTAATCTTCCATTAAAAAGCACAAATCCTTCTCTATTGGTACTCCAACCATTTAACTGCTTACCATTTTGAAGTTGGTTCTAGATTGCTCTCAATTCTTGATCTTGCCACTGACTTTGCTATGCTATTTGGAGATGTGATTGTGCAACATAATGTTGCTTATACGAGCAGTTTTCTCATTTTCGTTGTACTCTAAGTTATATCACCAATAGTAACTGAATTCTTCCCATCTTCTAGGATCAAGAAAGCAAGCTTGTTATAGGACTTACTGCTCAAAGCATCAGCTACAATGTTGGCCTTTCCAGGATGGTACTAAAGTTTGAAATCATAGTCCTCTATATACTCAGCCCATCTTATTTGTCTCAAGTTCAAGTCTTGTTGAGTAAATAGATACTTTAGACTCTTATGATCAGAATAAATCTCAAAATTTATACCACACAAACAACACCTCCAAATCTTAAGAGCAAAGATCATAGCTACTAACTCCAAGTCATGAGCTGGATAGTTCTTCTCATGTGGCCTTAATTGACATGAAGCATAAGCTATTGACTTTCCATTTTATATTAAGATACATCCCAATCCTGAACCAAAAGTATCAGTATACATGACATAAGATTCATTAGTCTTAGGAACAGTAAGAACAATTGCAATTGTCAATCTTCTCTTTAATTCCATGAAAGCTATTTCGCAATCATCATTCCATACAAACTTGACATTCTTTCTTGTCAACTTTTTCAAAGGCATTGAAATTCTCAGGAAATTCTCGACAAAGTGGTAGTAATAACCTGCTAGATGAAGGAAACTTATTATCTCAGTTATATTTTTCGGTCTTTCCCAATCTTGAATAGATTCTATCTTGGAAAGGTCAACCAAAGTTCCTTCATAGGATACAATGTTCCCCAAGATCTTCCTCTCAGATTTTCAACTGATGATAACTAGATCTAAGATCAATCTTGGAAAGTAATCTAGATCCATCCAGTTGATCAAAAAGTTCATCAACCCTTGGCAAATGATACTTGTTCTTCACCATTAGCTGGTTTAGTCTTCTATAATCGACACAGAGCCTAATTGTTCCATCAACTTTCTTACCAAACAGAAAGGAGTATCCCATAGAGAGATACTACTCTTAATGAATTTCTTTGATAAAAGATCATTTAGCTAAGTACTCAACTCAGTCATTTTTGTTAGAGCCATACAATAAGCTTGAATAAAAACTAGCTGAGGTTTGGAAATCAAATCAATGTAGAACTCGTTCTCTCTATCAGGTGGTAGCCCTGGTAAATCCTCAGGAAAAATATCTAGAAACTCGCTAATCACTGATATCCAAGGATATTGATCAACAGTTCTAATCTCACCATCAACGGTAAATAAATTCCTATAATACTCTAGTTTCTTCCTTCCACCTATACATGCTTTCAGAATAGAACTCAATTTCAAATGATTCAAATGATCTTGGTAAACAATAGGATACCTATCCTTTGGAAAAAGAGTCATTCTCTTATTGAAATAGTGAACAGTTGCTCGGTATTTGGATAGCCAATCTATAGCTAAGAATCACATTAAATTATTGTAAAGACAACATAACCAAATATGCTAGTAGCTTCTTACCATCAATCATAATGAGGCAGCCCGGACAGACAGTAGAAATATTGGTAACTCTATCCATGAGTGTTCCCAAAGTCAACACATGATCTAACATAGAATATTCCAATCCCAATATTTGAGCAAATAACATAAAGATAAAAGAATAAGAAGCACTAGTATCAAATAAGACATGAGCCCAAGAGTGGAAAATAAGAATTGTACCATTAATAACACCTCTGCCAGTGTGGTCATAAGCCTCATCTACCTCTGCAACTACATAACCTTTTCCTTTGTTCCCTCTTCCTTAGCCAGGGTGATTGTTACTAGTTCCTAAACTGATACTAGCATATCCACATCCTCCTTGGTTCCTAGAACTTTGTTAAGTTTGAAAATTCTGAGTATGACCCTGGTTGTAGTTGAACCTTATGGCCTATACTAATACTGGTATTGAGAATCGTAAGGCTACTGGTAAAGAGTAGATATGAATGCCTGAGACTGAGTCTAAGATTGCACTAGTCTCATCTGATTGCCCTGAAAGGGTACTGAGGCACTCTGATTTCCCTATATTCTTCCTTGAGACAAGGGAGACTTTTATTGGTGGTAGGGGAAAGCTTTCTTCTGGTGGCCTTGCTGTTCACAGTTGAAGCATCCATATGGTCCATAATAACCTTTCCTTAAAGAGCTACTGCTATTACTACTTCCACTATTCTGAGAATTCTACCCTTGGTACTTCTTATTTATTTTTCTCCTATTGCCTTTGTTTCTTGCATGATCCCTCGTTGTTGACTGATCATTAAGAAAAGCCTCAGCTTTTTGTGCTGTAGCATCTAGGTCAATAAGGCTGCTAAAGGTTTGGGTCATAATCTTCTCCAAGATGGCTAGCCTCAAAGCCTCCATAAATTTCACAATCTAGAAGGTAGGATCTGTTCCAGGTATATAAGCATATTGTACCAACTCCATAAATCGTATATAGTCCTCATTCACTGTCATATCATCCTACTTGAGTCGTTCATACTCTTTAATCATAGCAGTTTTATAACTCACATTAGCATAATGACTCCTAAACATTCCCTCAAAGGTGTCCCAAGTCATATCAGTCACATTTTGAGTCAACTTGACTATCCCTCACCAATTAGTAGCTCTGTTAATCAACTTGTAAATGGTAAAGGTTACTTGGAACTCTGCTGGTGTTCTAATAATAATGAAACTCTTGTTGATATCTCTAAGCCATCTCTCAGCAAAGATAAGATCAGGCCTCCCATCAAATGATGGCGGATTGAGATTTGTGAAGTCCTTAAAAAAATAGTTTGATATGTCTCAAGGTTCCGCTCTATCCTTAGACCCGGTAATACTCATAAAGTATTATACAAAATTACTAGAGTGATAGGGACTTACTGTTACGGTAGAGGTATTTCAGCCTTAGACTCTTACCTCAATATTGCTCTCCTCGGAAGCATTATAGCTCTGTATTCATATGCCAAAGTGTTAGTGAGATAATAATACAAGTACTTTTGAAAAAAGAAGTCACAATATAGTTTAATAGTGTCATATCCAAGGTAATTAAATTTCTGCTCTGATACTTAAAATTTCTATCACTACCCAAACCCTGTGCCAATGGCAGAAAAGGAATTTCATAAGTAGAAATTAATAATTTGATTTAGAAAATTTTAGAAACTTCAATTTTTTAGAAAAATGACAACTAGTTTCAAAAAGGACAGTTTCTATAAAAGTTTGTAAAAATAATCAAAATTATAAATTCCCATTTTGTTATGATCACTACTAGTCATAAACTATTAATAACATTCATAAAACATACAATACATCACAATTATCATCACAAGTAGGCATAATAAATAATACATGCTAAATCCAAAGAATGAGCCTTAAATATTACTACAAATTCGAATAAGAGTTATTAAGTAGTTACCAACTACTAAACTAGTAACAATTTCTTCTCTTACTCACTCAGCTCTGGAGTTGCCTAAATCACATTGCACACTACCTGAGAGGGAAAAGGATAAGGGGATGGGCATTCACATGCTCAGCAGGAATCCAATTACCCTTTTGTTATAAATGCAACTTTTCAAACCTGCATGGTTAGTATCTTTTCAAAATCTATTTATCAACAAGTTTTCAAAGTAATCAAGATTAAGTAATCATATAATCAAAACTAAAACCAAAGTCACAATGTTGTACATATCATAAATCAACTAAGTATAAGTATGAGTTCTCATCCTCACATCACGACCCTGTAATACCTCTTTAGTAGAGGTACCCAAAATCCTGACACTACCTAGAGATGTGTCAGCAAATCTTGTACCATCTTGGTGACTAATAGAGTATCTATATTAGTATCCATACCCAGTTAGATATCTTGACCTAGTCTTATTAAATTACTTATTGGGTCTACTTAAGACTAATATGGCCTAATATAATTATTTAAAATATATGCCCCAATATAAGGAATAGAATTTTCTAACATTTTTCCACTTAGGTCAAATATGTACCAAATATAATTGTATTGCAAAACTGAAGTTTAGCCATGAATATGTCATATTATTCTTGAATATCTCTAAAGATGCAATCCCATTTATGAGACATATTAGCACAAAACCAAAGCACTCCCATTTATGAGACATATTAGCACGAAACCAAAGCACTCGTCGTTGCACTTATCTAGATGGCGATTAGAAACCTCAATTATCACTGTACTAATACACCCGAATGATATAGATCGAGTATAGAATATGGCATAAAAATTATACGCAATGTGATTTATCGTGCCTATTTCCAATTGGTCCACCCAAACTTTATTGAGATCGACCTTATTCTTTCCCCTTTAGTGCATTATTACAAACTTTATTATTAACTACGATCAGAAAGCAAGAAAATATGAAATACATCATATATTAAAATTGAGCGGAGTCTACAAGAAAACTGTCATCAACCAAAATTCTACAGTATACAAATAAAGAAAATGTTGCATAAAGTATCTAAACCAAACTACAAACTCCTACTAAAATTGCATGCTATCTAAAAATACAACACTTATATAAGTAGTGTGCTCGTGAAAGACTTTAGGTAGTGAACCTGTGGTGAGCGGATATACTATCATGGAGTTTATACCGATATGCTCAATTGACACGAAGTGACTCTGAACTCTTTCTCTGACAGATAGGAACTTAATATCAATATACTTTGACTTTGATGAGCTCCTATTGCTGTTAAAATATAAGACTGTAGAGTTATTATCATAATAAAGTTTCAATGGCCTCTCAATGCTATTTACCACATGTAGCCTAGTTACAAAGTCACGTATCAGATGCCTCATAACAAGCTATAAATTTTGCCTCCATAGTTAAAGTAGTTACGAGTAACTATTTGGCACTCTTCCAAGAAATAGCTCCTCCAACTAAAAGAAAAACATAGTTCGATATGGATCTTTTGATGTCTAGGAATCCCGTAAAATCAGAGTCGAAGTACCCAATGATCTCTAAAATGTCTTTATCTCTAATAAGTGAGCATGTATTCCTTTATTTTTTGTAACTATCTCATAACCCTCTTTGTTTCCTTCTAATGTTCCACTTTAAGGTTACTTATATATCTGTCCAACATACCAACTATGAACATAAGATCCAGATGCATATATACCAGAGCATACATCAGACTTCCTATAACTGAAGCATTAGGAAACTATTGCATGGTTCTTTGTTAACATTATTCTTGGGGCTTTGATTGAGGCTAAATTTATCGCTATTAGATACGAGAGTATTTGTTGGTGCATACTTATCTATACCCAATCACTGAAAACTCTATCAATATAGCTCTTTTGTGATAATCCAAGGACACCCCAAGCGCGATCTTGGTATATCTATATACATAACACAAAACAGGCAACTCCAAGAACTTTCGTTTTGAAATTCTTCATAAGAAATCTCTTGTTGTCGTGCAGTGAGCCTATATCACTACTTACCAGTAGTCTATCATCAACATAAACACTAGGAAGATAAACTTACTCCTTCTAAACTTATAATATACACAATCATTAATAGGATTCACCTTAAAACTAAATGAGATGATCACTCCATGAAATTTATGATACCTCAACAAGAAGCCTGCTTAAGACTATAGATGGCATTCTTGAATTTGCAGGCTATAGATTTTGGATCTCCCGATACAATATTTTCTGACTACACTATATATATCATTTTATCAATATCTCCACTGAGAAACATTGTCATAACATCTACCTGATGAAGCTGAAGTTTAAAATAAGTCACAAGTACCATGATAACTCTAAAGAGGTCCTTCAAAGCAACCGGAGAGAAGGTCTCTTTAAAGTCAATACCTTCCTTCTAAGTAAAGCTTTTAGTAATAAGACTTACTTTATATCTCTTAACATTGTCTTTTAATTCTCTTTTGGGCTTCATACCTTCAAGCAACTTGACGAGATCGCAAAGTTCATTATCTCTCATAGACTTTATCTTCTCATTCATGGTAACAATCTACTTTTGAGAATTAGAACTTTGTTTGACTTGTGTGAAATTAATTAGATCATCTTTTATTATCCTAATGTAAAGCTCATGTTCCTAGAGATATATAATATAATCATCCAGAATCACACTTTTCCTTTCTCTAGTAGACCTCCTTAAAGGCACTAGTTTTTGAGGTTGTTGAGTTTGTTCTACAAGAGCATTTACCTCAATTGGGACTGAAACCACTTGAATATTACTAAACTAGAGCAATTACATCTTTAATAATAATATTATCAGGAACAAAATTATGAGTGTTCTGATCATTGTCAATAGCAACTATAGGAAGAGGAACAAATTCCTCTTTAAAAATAATGTCTCTAACCTTATCTTTCCTTCCAAACTCAATATCTTCAAAGAATTTGGTATTTTCCATCTCAAAGAAAGAGTTACTGTGGAATCATAAAACTTATAGCCTATGGATCTTTCAAAATACCCAACAAAATAGTAGTTTATAGTTCTTGAGTTTAATTTCTTTTCATTCGGCTTATAAAGTCTTGCCTCACCTGGACAACCCCATATATATAAATGACTTTTACCCAGTCCAGAGTTCATAAGGGGTTTTGGTTTACTACTTTACTTGGTACTCTATTTAGGATATATGCTGCAGTTTTGAGTGTATCTCCCTATAGAGATTCTAGTAAGGTAGAATGGCTGATCATATTCCATACCATATCCTTTAGTGTTCTATTGCTTCATTCAGCAACACCATTCATACTAGGTTTCCAGACAAAGTGTATTGCGGGATGATGTCCCACTCTTCCAAATACTTAGTAAAAGGCCCTAGACGTTGAACACATGATTCGTCATATCGACCATAGTATTCATCACCACGATTAGATTTGGCAACCTATATTTTCTCATCAAGTTGATTTTCAACCTCAGCTTTATAAGCCTTAAATATGTCCAATGATTGTGGCTTCTCATAAATCAAGTATCTGTACCCATAGCAAGAATAATCATCTATGAACATGATAAAGTACTATTGTTTATTCTAAGAAGCCGTAGGGACCACTGATGTCTGTATGTATCAGTTCTAAGATGTTAAAGCTCCAACTGGTAGCTAACTTCCTAACATTTTTCTATTTCCACTCTATACACTCAATGCAGAGTTTAAAGTCTGCCAAATTAAGGCGACTAAGGATCCCATTAGACAAAAGGCATTCAATTCTTTGTTTAGAAATATGTCCTAAGCATATATGCCGTAACATCAATAAGTCTTTATTTGTTAATTTTCATTTTGTACTTCTTGAATTAACATATAAAGTCTTATTAACGGAGGGTTGGGTATTTAACATATATAAATTGTCATTAAGAAAATCGGTACTAATAACAATTAAATCACGTATAAGACTAAATAAATTATTTCTGAAAGAATAAGTAAAACTAGATTTTTCTAATATAGAAATAGAAACCAAATTCCGTCTTAAAGACAATACTCCAAATGTCTCGTACAAATCCAAATATCTCCCAGAATTCAAAAATAACCTAAAATGTCTTATGGCCTCTATCTCAATTGTTTGGTCGTCGCCTACATTCTTTCAGCATCACTTGGCTTCTGGCTCCACAGGCAACCCTGTATGGAAATACTTACATGAATAGTTGCACCAGAATCCACTCACTAAGTGTCCTTAGGTACATAAGTTAAATTAGCTTTAGAACAAATATAAATAAAAAGCTTACTCTTCTTAACACATCAAGCTTTGTACTTAACGCATTCATTCTTTAGATGTCCACCCTTTCCATAAAAAAAGCAATTTTGCTCATCTTACTTCTTCTATACCTTAGCAAGTGGTGCCACTACAGCTTCTTTACCCCTATCAATTTTCCTCTTCTTTGCCTCAGAGATAGTGGTCAAGTTAGCACTTTTTGACCTTTTTGCTTTGATTTTCTTCTCCTCCTGAACTCAAATGGCTATTAACTTATTAATATTTCATTTGTCCTATTGGGCATTATATATAGTCTTTAGGTTTCCATATTGATTAGGAAGAAAAAGCAAAACTAAGGCCACGAGCAAATCCTCATAAATTTCTAACTTGAATTCCTTAAGCTTGTCGGCTAAATAAGACATGTGCATGTTATACTCTCTTATATTTTCTTTACTGTTATACCTCGTTAAGATGAGCTTCCCTAAGGTAGTAATCATCCCACCCTTCTCATTTTTTAGATATAATTTCTCAAGAGCAGTAAAAAATCCTTAGCATTGTCCTTTTTCGACAAAGAGCCCGCATAATTTCTGAAATAGAGTATTTTATGATCATGACACTCATACGATTGGAGTTTTCCCACATCTCAAAGTTCTTTTTATCCTCAGTAGAACTTTCTTCTAACGTCTAGCAACCCAATCCCTATTGGATTGAGATCCATCAAATAAATTTTTGAATTAATTGCAGTTTATCCAAATATCTAAGATAATCAATTAAAAATCAAGCTGGATTTCATTAATTGGCATTAAGTGATATACGATCTTTTAATTAGTTCACATTCATAAATTTATTTCCACATAAGTCAATCAATTTTATTTTCCTAATTTAAATATTGATTATTAGCAACATTAATTTATGCCAAATAACTTTCTCCACGTGTGTTACAACAAAAATGTTCTTCCGAGTATTTAAAAATAAAATTATATAAAAGAGTGATAATAGTGACAGACATAAATTACACACAAAATTTGTATACACTAATATGAGATGTATATTAATCATGCATGTACATGGTATAATCCTACTTTAAAAAACATAGGTCGATAAAATACACGTCACATCAGTATATGTGATTTTTATGTGTAATTTGTACGTGTCTCTAGCATTATTCTCATATGAAATGCTTGAAAGTTGTCAGATTGGAGTATTTGGGCTTTAACCGTGTAAGATTAGAGTTTCTAAGACTTTTACCTACGAAACAAGAAAAAATGTTACAAATATAGAGTGGATCATTTTTAATTCCAATTCTCCTACTATATTTTTTAGAAATACCATTTTTGAACAATTTTTGAAAAATACCATTTTTTAAATAGTAATTACTAATTAATTACCTAACTAGTAACCAAAGGTATTTGAAGAAAAAAGAAAATATTATTACTAATAACTAGTTTCAAATAATGGTAGCAAGTAACCATTTCAAAGATGATATTTTTCTCAATTCATTTTAAAAAATGCATTTTTCTAAAACAAAGTGGTACAAGAACTGTAAAAAAAAATACTGACCCATCGTATTTTTTTAAATCTTTTCTAAAAGTGCAGTATATGACTTAGTTTCCTCTGCAGGGGTATCCATGTCAACAAGTATTTGCGGGCCGTTTATTTAAAGGCCTTGTACAACCAATTTGCAATGGGCTTTTTAGCCAAATTACCGAATTTTAGATCATAACTTACAAAATAATCATTTTTCAAACATTATTAAAAGGTAGCCGAATTTTGAATATTTTTAAAAATTGACCCCTTTCGTATCTAGTATATTAAAATATATTGATCTATTTTTTTTGAAAATTGACATTCTTTTTAAAAAATTGATTTTCTTTATCAAAAATAGATCAACTAAAAAATGGCTATTTATCAAAATAAAATTATGAAAATAGCTATTTATTGAATAGGTGAAAAAATCGGCCATTTTTAAATTAGTCTGAAAAAAAAAAAAAAAAACCTTATAGGGTGAACTAAAGAAAAATACTCTCAAGTTTTAGTATTCTGTAATTTAAACTATGAAATTTGAACTCTGCAAAATAATACCTTGAGATTTAGAATTTATAAAAATTAATATCCTAAACTACTTTTTTGATTAATTTTAGTAACGAAAAGATAATAATATACTCTATTAAAACTAGATTAATTCTTATTATTCTCCTTAATTTTAAGGATATTATTATTATTTATCAGTTTAAGTTGCTCAAAAATTCAACTCAGTATATTAATTTTCAGAAATTCTTAATCAAATGGTATTATTTTGCAGAGTCCAAATTTCAGGGTTTAAATAAAGAGTATTATTTTGCAGAGTCCAAATTTTAGGATTTAAATTAAAGAATATCCAAATTTCAAAGATTACGGAATATTTAAATTTCAAGATATTTGTTTTATAATTTATCCTTTTTTTAAAAATACTCTTACTCTTTTATAATTTATTCTTAACTGCTATTTTGCTACATTTCCTAGAAAACAACCATTTCTTTTAAGTGTTTTCTTTTTTTAAAGAGAGTTAAGATTATAGTTAATCAAAGAAGAGGAAGAGGACAGGATTTGAACCCTGCTCCTCAAACTTCTTGTAGAGAAGCCGTTTTCACACGAGCTACTAGCTCGTGGTTCTTTAAGCGATTTGGCTCTTTGACTAAAAATCCCTATAATCAGTGTCCTTTACTTATCTTTTAGTTGTGGACCAGGTAATTCAAACCATCAAAAAGTCTTTGATAATGTACACGCATCTCACCTACCATGAACTCTCACGTTTGAGACTCTTGGATTTCTATTCTTGCTAAAAGAAAAAAAGATAGCCAATCAGCTATCATTTAATTGAAGAAAAACAATGCACTCCCTTTTAATGTACGCATGCTTCACCCCAATTCTCACGTTTTGGGACTGACGAGTTTCTGTTGTTATTAGAAAAAAAAAAAAACCTACTTTCTTTCTTTTTGTTCCCTTTTCATATCGTTCTCATCTCTTTTTATATACATAGAGTAGTTTTTCTCTTTTTTTTTTTTTTGGCATGTTCTCTCTTTCAATCTAGGATTTCTAAACCGAGATACAAATTTTTTTTTTCCTTTTTTCTTTTATTTTCTTTCCTTTTTAAATTTTTTTTTTCCTTTTTCTTTTAATTTGTAATTTTTACACAACACATTTTTTGGTGACAAGTAAATTGGGTCAAGTAATTATATTACTCGTTACCTTTTTTAATTAAAAAATCACGTTACTATTTGTAATAACCAGAAATTTTCATAGTTTTCTTCTTCCTATCTCTCCTTATTGGTATATGTTTTCTGTTACCAAAAATAATATTACAACTCTTGACTAGTAGTAAAAACAATATGACCATTATAAAAGATGTTCTTTTTAAATTAATATGCGCACACAAAAAATTTTAATTCGAAAAATTCTGTCGAAAACTTCAATATATATATTTCACAGCAATGGATATGGATTCGATCAAAGAGATAAGTGAAAAGGAGGTTGTTAATGTGAAATTGGAGAAAAAGTTAGACCATTTAGAAATTTCAAAAGCACCAGAGGGTGGAGTGTATTTTACCTCATTCAATGATCTTTTTGTATACTACAGATAGTGTGGAAAACAAGAAAGTTTTGAATTAAAATGAAAACATCACATGCTTTAGATAAAACACATAAGGTTTTTAATCTATCTTGTTCTCGAGTAGGAAGCCACAATCTCGGAAGCAAAATTATCTAAATCCAAATTTATTAATGAAATGGATTGTAGGGATAGAATTAATGGTACTATTCTTAAAGATGGAAACTATAAGATTAATTCAATTATACTCGAATATAATCATGAATTGAGCCCTTTAAAATCACAATTATATTTGTGCAATAGAGAGATAAACTTGTACTAAATGATCGGATAGGAATAAGTATAATAAAAATTTTCAGTTATTCGTGGTTAAAGCTGTGGGTCATCAGAATGTCCCATTCTTGAAAAAGAGTGCAGAGAAAACAAAGAGATTACGACTAGGTGTTGAAAATATTGAAGCAATTCATGAGTACTTTATAAAAGTGCAATATAAGAATTCAAATTTTTTCTATAAGATGGATTTGGATGATAAGTCATATATGAAGAATTTGGTGTTGTGGTTACATTTGACCTAAAGACAATCAGTGCATATACCCCCATGTATATTTGTATCACCCCTGATGATGACCACTAGTAATATTTTAAGACCTTATAAACTACCACATTGCAAAATTATATGATTGCCGGAATTTGTGAATCACGGAATTGATACGTACACAGATTTAAAACCAATAGGGATGATAATTAGTAATGAGAAATAGTCATGCTTTTTCAATAGCAACCTCTTACAAACTTCTCAAAATAACGAGGAAGGTCCTAAAATCAATCCCAACCCAAGTCTTATACAGATTATCAACATAATTTAACAAGCTAGTATTGGGGTTTGATTTCGTCTATTAGTCCCGCTTATGTGCCAAACTCTCCGTAGCGGAGAAGAAAGCCTACTCGCTTTTTAGCGTAGTAATAGGGTCATACAATTGCAAAGGGCAGCTAACAATGGTCCGATAAAAGAAGCTCGGATTGTTTGTACACCGATGCAATATTAGGCAAAGGTTCTTCAATGTTTAAGTCACGAATAGACTCGGAGGCACAATAAAAAAATAATAAAATAAACAAAAAAATTAAAGGAGTGAAGGGGGAAAATGTTCTATAAAATTAGTAATTTTGGAGTGCGTCAAATTGTTTATCCATTAATTTATTAATTTATGGGAAAGTGACGTACTTATAATGAGAATTGTGGCTCCCAAAAGCACATGATCCCAATACATGTGCCTATTTAGCCAAAAATTGATTAGTCCTACATGAAAATAAATATACCACATAATTTGCGGTACTCACAAAAATATACGGTGACGGAGAGCAGATTTAATAAACTTATTGAAGGGTCCCATTGGAATTTAAATCAATTAGAAATTTTTTATGAATTATCAAACAATTTTTTCTGGTCCCTATAAGAAAACTTCCCAATTCTCCCTATTTCCTTTTCGTCTCAAATCTTGGCACCACACCAATCCATCCCGAACTTACTTTGTGTTTGGCCAAGGCCTTGCCTGTGTTGTAATTCTGTAAGGAATTAGGTTAAAAGGGAGGATGCTGTTCATCGTGGTCGGGCAAATCCTCTCCCTATCGTGCCTTGCATTTGTTTTGCATTTGGGATATGTTCTTCTCAACAGTTCAAATAAGTTTAGGTTAAAAGGGAAAAAGAAAGAGGACAATTCTCCATTTGGGAACGGGGACAACAATCCATGGAGGTAAAGAAGAAGCTAATAGTCGTTCCACAATTTCTATTTGGTTTTTGTATAATGAATTTGATTAAACAGAACTGTTATCCACATAACATGATTGTCATTCTTTAACCATTGATTATATGACCCAAATTATTGAGAATTCACGTGAGAATGGTAAATGTGGTCCATTTTAGTTGTACTTAAAAAGGCCAACAAATTTTTAGCCGGCTTTTACTGCAATTGGGGGTCCAGTGAGGGAGGAGTGACCCCCCAAAAACGTGCAATCAGAAATGAGAAATAATCAGACTATAAGGGGGGAGAGGGTAGACAAAGAGGATAAACTTGGGCACTGTCCCATGTGACATAGGGAATAGGGTGACGCATTGACCCCATTCCGTAGGGTTAGGTAGACTATTTGATGCAGATGTACCCAACATCGACAGTCTCACTCTGTTTGGTCAAAAACTGAATATTGGACACGTCTGGGCCGAAGCCCCATTCACACAAATGGCCGAATACAGCACCCACTCGTGACACCGAACTCTACATTTTAGACCCATTCTGTCTCCTCTTAGTATGTCTCTAATTTTCATTTCTTTTTTCCCAATTTGTAAGGATTTTCCATTTTTCTACTTAATGGCCGAATACAACACCCACTCGTGACACCGGAACTCCACATTTTAGACCCATTCTGTCTCCTCTTAGTATGTCTCTCTAATTTTCATTTCTTTTTTCCCAATTTGTAAGGATTTTCCATTTTTCTACTTAATGGCCGAATACAACACCCACTCGTGACACCGAACTCTACATTTTAGACCCATTCTGTCTCCTCTTAGTATGTCTCTCTAATTTTCATTTCTTTTTTCCCAATTTGTAAGGATTTTCCATTTTTCTACTTAATGGCCGAATACAACACCCACTCGTGACACCGAACTCCACATTTTAGACCCATTCTGTCTCCTCTTAGTATGTCTCTCTAACTTTCATTTCTTTTTTCCCAATTTGTAAGTATTTTCCATTTTTCTACTTTCGTTCATTGAATAACATTTTTTTTCTGCATAATTCGTATTCAGGAAATAAATATGATCTTGCAAGAAACTCGAAATGTACTTTCTTTTTTTCTTTTTGAATGTCTAATATCTCTTATACCATTTGATCCAATTCATATGAGATGAAAAGAATCTTTCTCCGATAGAGTTTTTTTTATTAAAAAAAAATGGTTATTCTGTTTTTTTTAAAAAATATTTGTTCGTATGGATTTGGATCTAATGAATATTTTTTCTTATAAATATTAGTGTGGATTATATTTGTTTTCGTTGTTTTTTTTTTCCTTTTGTAAGTTTTTATTGTTTTTTCTTTTAAATTTGATCCAAATCTAAAACAACTTATTCAGTAGAAAATTTTTATGAGTTAGAAAAGCCAACCCATGTGGTGGTTATTTATAATTTGAAAGTGCTAAAGATTAGTTTAGATAATGGAGTTCTAGTTTTATTCTCCTTGTATATGGAGTTGTGCGCATATTATTTGTATATCCTGTATTGTTTTAAACCAATAGTTTGGTTGAGTGTTTATTGTTATTTATTTCTGCAGTTTGATAATTGTATTGGACTTATTATTGAATTGAATGAAAAACAAATTCAATAAAAATTAGTTGTTTACAAATTTAGTCAAATAATTTTAAGTTGAAAATTAAACGGCAAAATCAAGAAAAGTATAAGGAGGTTTTGATACCATTCATCTCTATAGCAACTAGCAAGTTAATTGGTAAATTACCATTCCATAATATTTCTTCATCCTTTTTATCCATGAAGAGAATCTCCTGCACTATTTGAACACTATAAACTATAATATCTTACATCTCAAAACATTATTTTCTTAGTACCAATATGTGTTATTCGGTTATTTTCTTTTTTTCCTTTTAAATACTTGTTTAACTCGAGAGTAGAAATATTCAAACTTTCACCGTGACCAGCAAATAGCATATTCCATTTTTTTTATTTCTCCAAAAAAAAAAAAAAACGGACCTTAGACCTTACTACTTGGAGAGTCTTAACATCAGTTATACGAATACAAGAAATAACTTTTTTTTTTAAAAAAAAAACAAAGAAAACAAATTATAATGCATAAAACAAATAATTGAAAAAAATATGATCATTAGTTTTCAAAGAAATTCTTGAGTTTGGCCTGGCACAAATGGGTTTTTCATTATCAACTGAGTACATATACAGTCTCTCCTTTTTTGTTTCACTTAATTAGGTAGTGCCATAGTTGGAAGCCCTGCAACGGATGAAAATGACCTTATAACCACTTAAAACTCAGGTGACCCAAAGAAAAAGTTCTTAAGTTAATTTCTTCACCTTTATGCAAAATCTAGTAATTATTCTCAAAATACGTGCGTCTTTTTGTGAATATAGATATTTAATGTAGGGTGCAGCATAATTTTCTGATTTTCCTCCCACTAATGGGCATATTCTTCTTATCATGAGTACTAATTATGCCATATATTGTGCTTTGACTATGATCTAGCTATACTATTTCTCGTAACCATTTTTCAATTAAAAGAACTTTTTATTCTATTGTGTGTCATCTTCTGTCTTATCCTCAATATTTGCCCGAACCAAATTAAACATATTGTTATCAGCAACCTACCCTTAAGTATTTGTACAGAGATGTATGTACCTATCAAAGTCACAAAGACCTTACTGGAAGGTATAGACTCGGATAACCGAGAGAGCCAAAGGCTTAGGGCGGTAGCTAGCTAGTCCTGTTATATCTTTAGCCATATTACTTTGCACGCCTCTTTAATCTTGTCAATGTTAAATCTATCCAAAACTTTATTTTTTATTAAAATCGACTAAATATATATATCATGATTTGGTACTTATTCTTTTAGAAAATATATTGACATAAAATATACTAATGACGATGTGGAGCAACAATTTTCATTTCTCCCTAATCTCTTTCTCTTTTTTTTTCTTTTCTCTTATACCACTTGATCCAGTTCATATGAGATAGAAAGAATTTTTCTCCGAAAGAGTTTTTTTTATTAAAAAAAAATAGTTATTCTGTTTTTTTTTTCCTTTTCTTTTTTAAGCCTCCCTCTAGTAGACATACACTTTTGATTTCCCAAATTTAAATTTAGTTGATAAATTATTTAGAGAATTTACATTTAAGTTTCAATTTTCAAATAACAAAATGATTGTTCAACACTGATGGAGCAAGATCTTAATTCAAGAGCATAGGGCAAAAGAGAATAAACTAAATGTATAAAGATTATATAAAATAGTTTTTCTAAAATGAATTTTTAAGTATAAAACGATTATCGAACGAGCTTTTTTATTCTGAAATTTCTTAATAATAATCTCATTATCAATATCATGAAAAGAATATTAAGATACTGTTGACCTTCTGCTCGAGAATAGTAGTAATTGGAATGACAATTTGATCCAGGTGCTTTTCCTTAAGATGGATTCAGAATTAATTTGCAATATCTCTTTGGGAGATGGGTCTTTGGAGGATTGCCTCATGTGGCATTATGATAAAAGAGGGGCATATTCTATTAAAAGTGATTACAAGATCGGCCAAAGCCCTGAAAAATATACTCAATCCCTCATTATTGTCCATTTTCTCTAATTAGTGGAGATGTCTATGGTACCTGAAGATCCCTAATAAAATGAGAATTTTCATGTGAAAAACATGTTGGGATTTTATCCTTATCCGTGCTAATTTGGCAAAATGTCACAACAACTGGAAGGTTTTTTCTGAATCTATAAATAAATTAAATGTCGACATAGCAATACAAGAAACCAAATATTGTATTGGTCTAAGTAGCATCATAAAAAAACATTTGGGACAAATTATGGTCACGATCGCTTCTAATAAAAAATTGACTTACTCTGTTGAAATTGCTGAGGCCTTAGCTTTGCAGTACGGCATTTCCTTTACCAAAAATGTAGGTTTGTACCCTTTGATAATAGAATCAGATGCCCTCAATGTGGTCAACCTCGTGAACAACCCAATTGTTCCTTTGTCAAAGATTGGTGTAATTGTAAAAGACATCTAAAATCTTCTCCATTCTTTTCTCAACTGTATTGTTAGTTTTATTCCTAGGAATTGTAATAATGTAACCCATTGTTTGGCCAAATGATTTGTGGCCAACGAAGGTGAGTTTGTTTGGTTTGAAGACCCCCCTTAATGGCTTTTGAGCCTTGTACTGCATGATGTTTCTTTGCCTGTTTATTAATGCATCTTCCTTTTATATGGTTTTTATCAAGAAAAAAAAAAGAAGAATATTAAGGTTAGATTGCTTTATTTTGTTTATTGAAACATATGTGTTCTGTTTTTGTGGAAATAAGCCTTAGTATTAGTAATTTGTCCTCAAATAACTTTTCAAATAGTGTTTTGAAAAATGATTTTACTACTAGTATCACAGTATTGTGTGATAGGATCACATAATTTGTGACCATTGATTGGTCCTATAAAAATCATAATTTTATAGTTACAAATGGTCACATAATATTATGACACTACTAGAAAAGTTATTATTTAAAGCATTCCTAAAAATGTTATTTCAAATTACAACTATTCATATCAAATTCCCACGATGTTAAGGTCCATTATTAGTTAAAACTAGTTTCTTAAGTAGGCTTTTGAGTTGAGGCACTTAAGCATGATGAAATTAAGCTAAGTGGCACTTTTGGTGGTTAATTTTTTTAAACAATTTTTTTTAGAAAAAATTGCTATCAAACAAATATTTTTCTTACTAGGTACTATATATGAAAATATCTTAGTGAAAATTTAAATTTTGAGCCCAAATTATGTCTACGAAAAGTTTAAAGTGTGATTGGAACATGTATATAAATTTAAGCCGGACATATCTGCCAAAAACTTAAAATTTTAATTTAGGGGAGGCATATATATAAATTTGTAGTCTAATTTAAACAAAAACATAGGTAGAAATAGGCACTCAACATTGTTTTAAGAACTTTATTGTATTTCATTAGAGTATTTGCATTTTTATGCATAGTATTTTGACTGTATGTTTAGCTTATACATCATATTTTGGTTATTATCATCATTGAGTTTTAAATTTAAATCTTATAAAAAAGTTTATACTTTTTTTGGGTCAAATACTAATTTCGACTATTGAGTTTATCAAAATGGTACCTTTCTAAATAAACATATATATTTTAAAGGTTAAATTCAAATTTAATTTTTTTAAGAAGTTAATAACTAAATTAATTAATATTTAAAAAATCTAGGATTTTGCATTTTTCCAATATAATTTTTTATTTTAGTTATTGAGTTTATCAAAACACCCGTTTAAATCAAACATATATATTTAAAAGGTAAATTTAAATTGAATTTTTTAAAAAAAATTAAAAACTAAATTAATAAATATTGAAAAAAAAATATGATTTCGAATTTTGCAATTTAACTTTTTAATATTATTACTTTAGTTTTAAATTTTTATTTGTTTTAAATTCAAATTATATATTAAATTCATATTTTTAAAGTTTGAAAGGGTTGGTATTCTATTGAACTCAATGGCCAAAATTAGTGTTTTGATACGGAGAATATACATTTGTTACAAGCTTTAAATTTAAAGCTTAAAATATTGTTAATTACCAATACTTAAGTTATAAATTGAACAAATAGACAAAATCTTGAGAACTAAAATATAAATACTTCTATTTCGTTTTCTTCTAGCTATTGCTTTGTAAACTTAGTCCCGTGAATGTAGCATTGCTTTTGTTTTGTTGAACCATAGTAAAATCATAGTGTTCTTTTTTATTATTATTATTTTTAATCACTTTAGATATTAAATTCTATGTTCGATCACTCTTTGGCTTTTGTACAACATATATGAACGCAAATTTAACGATGCTAAATTGATAGTCGAGGATTTTGCAACTTGTAACTATTGTAATAGAGATAGTATCATTTTTATATCTTGTATTTTGATATTTATTCGATTTATATCTTCTAATTTGATTATTATTAATATTGGTCATTAGTTTTTAAATCTGTTACAAATATATACTCTGACACTAATTTAGATTAGTTAATTTATCAAGATAATTTAATAACTTATTCTCGGATCAATTTTTATATAATTTATTTTTAATTTTTTAAACGGTATTTTAGTAAATTAATTACTCTAAATTAGTGTCATTATATAAATTTGTAACAGATTTCAAATATAAAAGCCAGTGTTAATAATAATCAAAACATAAAGTAAAATATATGGTATGAAAATGATAATATTCCATTGCAATATAAGGTTATTCCTAGAAAAGAAAATAATAGGACCCATAGAATTTTTACCTAAATTTCTCTATGACTTTTTTTAAAAAAAAATTCAAATAGAAATGGTTTAAGATGTAAAGATACTTTCTATTAAGCTTTCCGAAGAAAGCCAGTGTAAATACAATATAGACACAAATAATTGAGTTTAGAGGTCAAAACGTTTCAATTTAGAGTTGAATAGCTAAAACGGTATTGGTACGAAATTCCAGGGGCAGTTAGCTAATCGAGTACATAACTAAAATTACACAATCACTTCAAACTGTTTTAATTAGTTTGGTACGTTGTGCAAATTGTATAATATATTTCGATATGGCACTATGTATTATGGGCATACGGAGAAAATAATACATACTCCTTTGTTGTAGAAGGATAGTACTTCATCTTGTATTTAAATTAATTGAAACGAGGGCACAAACGATGTCCTGCCCGGATAAAAAACGGTACCAGTTCTGTTTTATCTGAGCTGTCAATTAGTGTATATAATTGATCTAACGATTGACAATTAAAAGAGGTTGAGAATAGCTCTGTGCAGTAGTAGAGTAGGCTTAGTAGGGATAGGCAAAATGTTTACCGGGTACAATGGGTTTTTCATTTTACTTTCAACTCGTTTTCTCAAGTTCGTTCTTGGTTTAGGAATCAATGAATTTCTATGAGGGTGTAGATCGAGATTGTGGTTTCGAGTTGGACTTAAAGAAGTGAAGGAGAGGCGAACTAGAACGTGGACAACTTAAGGTATGTGCAAGCAATTTTGATTTCAACTGGATTTTGGATTTTCATTTCATTTAGCGAAATTCGTTCTTGGTTTTAGAACGAGGGATTTTGTGGCTAAACTCGGTGATAGAAGGTATTGAAGGAGATTGTGGGTTACGTTAGGACTCAAAGAACCGAATGATAGAGAGGTCTGACAATTTAAGGCATGTGGAAGCAATATTGTTCAAGTTTATTAATGTTACATGAATAGTGGTTCCAGTTGTTGGGTTATATATGTGTATAACCTCCGTGAGCTACATGTTTTATATAGCAATTATATATATTAGGACTATTTGATAACTGGGATCGTTAAATGATCTAATTATAGACTCGAAAAATTATCAATTAAGTATGAGTTGTGTAATATTAGTTACGATTTATAGGATTTCTATCAGCTGTCAGTATGTAACAACATAATTATTAGGATTTTGGTTCCCAAGCCAAATAAAATATATACTCTACTTCTCTACCTTTATTAATAGATAGAGATCCTATTGAGCATACATAAAATATTCTGATTGTGGAAGACCTTCTATTCTCAGGTTCTAATTAATACACCGCTTCTGTTTACGTGATCACATCCTTTGCTGTCAAACACAATGAATGTAGATTAGTCATGGATTTTCTCTCAATAAATCTTTTCTTGACAATTTTGCGTGATAGATTCTAGGATTGTATATGGTTTTACAATCAATTATGCATATACAACAAATGGTATTAGAGCAAGATTTCATAATAAATTGATTAAGTTAATCATGCATATTTAAAGTTTTCATAATCTATGCGTATTTATAATTTTAGGGTTTAGATTATACATATATGATATGTGGTTTATATGATTTGTTGAGTTATCTGATACTATGGGAGTAAGATTTTGGCAATGGATCATTATTTTTAAAGAATTAGGGCTTAAAATATCCAATTTTGGCGACTTTTTGGTATTTTGGGCAAATGACGTGAATTTGGAATTTTTTAAATTTGTGCTGAAATAGTATTTCTGGTCAATCGATTTTACTATTTTGGTCGACCGAAAATACTGTAGCACGAGAGGTTGATTTTAAACCTGTTTTGATTTTCGAGTCGAGTTTTTGGTAGATTTCGGTCGTTTTTTTACTTAAATCATAAAATTCCAACCCATTATCGACCTATTAAGGATTAAATGACCCACACTTTGTTAGTTGAAAATCTTATTTAGTTCTAGGGTTGATAAAGTATTCAGCGATTTTAGAAGATCAAATCTGACATTTTTTTGTTACTATCAGAATCTAGTTTTTCCGTCGACCGAAAGTTGCTTGATAATCACAATTTGGTCTCTACAGTTTTCGGTCGACTGAATGGTAGATCTACTATCAGATTGGTCGACTAAAACAATAGAATTGGTTGACTGAATCTGACAGGCGGTCGATTGATTTTAGCAGAGAAAAAAAATTCAATTATTTTGGGCACTTTAGTCTATTTTCTTTACACTATTTGTTTAAATATTTCGAAATAAATGAGATAAAATAATATGTTGCCAAAATAACCTCTATTATGTAGATTTTTTATTTTAAAATATTTGAATGATTGTATATTTATTGTTCATGGGAATAATTATTGACCCAAAATAAGGTAATTATTTGGCCGAATAATGGACATACCTAAGATAATAGATATGTGATGGTTATTAAGTTTCCATGTAGACAGTAAATCAGCCTAAAGGAAGATTTATTGTCTGACAAAATTTACAATCAATATTTGATTACTACACTAAAAGGTACTATTTACAAGCTAATAAGTCAGCCCAAAGGAAGGCTTATTGATGTTATTCAAGATATATTAATATGGGTACCCATCTTATATATTCATTTGTTGTATGTCATACTTGTATATCTTATTATTTTGTATAATTAAAATATAATATGTTTGAATGTGAGATGTTATTTTCTGTTTTTTGTTCTTTATTCAGTTTCTGCTTCAAACATCTCTCTGCTAGTTTGAATTCAATTCTTATACTT
Source organism: Parasponia andersonii (assembly GCA_002914805.1). Classification (NCBI taxonomy): domain Eukaryota; kingdom Viridiplantae; phylum Streptophyta; class Magnoliopsida; order Rosales; family Cannabaceae; genus Trema; species Trema andersonii. Next base: position 412,669 of record JXTB01000072.1, read on the forward strand.
AATGACACAAACTTCAAAAAGTGAAAAGAGCATATTATGATTGTACTTAGTTGCATGGATCTAGATCTTGCACTCAGGAAAAAATAATATGCTACTCTTATAGATGGAAGTTCTGGTACAACTATTTAGAACTTTGAGCAGTAAGAACATTCTAATCATGTAAATCTCATGATCATGAAACATTCTATACTTAAGACCATTATAGGTGGTATGCTAGAGGTTGATAATATTAAAGTATACCTTAATGCAACTGCGGAAAGTTTCCAAGAGAATGAAAAAGCAGAAACAAGTACCATGCTGAGTAATTTGCTTACTATATGTTATAAAGGTAAAGAGAATATCAGGGAGTATATCATGGAGATGTCCAATCTGGCTTCAAAACTAAAGGCACTTAAGTTAGAACTGTCAGATGAATTGCTCATGCAATTAATTCTATTTTCTATCTCGCCACAATTCAGTCAATTTAAAGTGAACTATAATACCCAGAAAGAAAAATGGACTCTTAATAAGCTCATATCTCAGTATGTGCAAGATAAGGATAGATTGAAGTGAGATAAGACAAAGAGTGCTCACTTAGCAACAACCTGTCAAGATTTTAAAAAAAATAAAAAGAACTAAGAATAAAGGAGTTGCATCTGGGACTTCACAAAATAATATGCAAAAGAAAGAAGATAAGGAATTAGTTTGTTTTTTCTACAAGAATGTTGGACATGTGAAGAAGGATTGTCCCAAGTACGCCGCCCGATGTGTCAAGAAGGGTAAGCTTATCAATTTTTTCTATTTTTAGATTAATTTTACTTCTGTACCTAATCATACTTGGTCAGTGGATACCAGTGCCACTACTCACATAAATATGTCTATGTAAGGTTGTCTGCCAAATGATACTAAAAGATATATTTATGTAGACAATGGCAACATAACTACAGTAGAGGCAATAGGTCTATTTAGGCTACAATTAAGTTCTGGTTTATTTTTAGATTTGAATGAGATATTCATTATACCGTCATTTAGACAGAATTTAATTTCTATTTCAGTTTTAGACAAATCTGGTTATTTTTATTTATTTAGAAATAATAAATTTAATCTTTTTCAAAAATTCCAATATTATTACAACTGGTACTTTGATTGATAACCTATATAAAATCGACACTATTATCTTAATTAATGAAACTTTACACATCAAGAAACGTGATACAAAATACAAAACTATTGAGAATTCCTCTATGTTATGGCACAAACGATTAGGATATATCTCTAAACAGAGAATACAACGTCTTATGTTAGATGGAATTCTTGACCTACTTGACTTTATAGACTTCACAGTTTGTGTTGAGTGTATTAAAGGTCAAACGTGCATAAATTAAGTGCGAATAAGAAATCTGGTGTCTTAAAATTGATACATGCTGATATCTGCGGTTCATTCCCTATGGCTTCTTAGAATGGCCAATAATATTTTATCACGTTCATAAACGATTACTCTGGCTATAAGTACCTATATTTAATTCATGAGAAGTCACAATCACTGGATGCATTTAAAGCTTTCAAAGCTGAAGTTGAAAATCAACTTAACAAGAAAATTAAAGCCATCAAATCTAATCGTGGTAGTGAGTACCACGGTAGATATGATAGATCTAGTGAATAATGTTTAAGACCCTTTACTCAGTACCTAGAGGAATGTGGAATCGTTCCATAATACACAATGCTAGGAAAATCTAACATGAATAATGTTACTAAGTGATGAATCCAAATACTTAAGGACATAGTGAGGAGTATAATTAGTCATTCCTTCTTACCTGAATCACTCTGGAGGGAAACACTTAAGGCTAAAGTTTATATACTAACGGAGTACTCAGCAAATCAGTAACTAAAATCCCATATGAAGTATGGATATGTAAGAAGTCTAACAATAGACACTTATATATTTGGGATTGTTCAGCTGAGGTAAGGTCATACAAGCCACATGAAAAGAAACTGAACTCGAGAACAGTAAGCTGCTATTTTGTTGGCAATACTAAAAGATCAAGAGATTACAAATTTTATGATTCTTCTAATAAGTCCTTTTTCGAAATAGGTAATGCGAGATTTCTTGAGGATGTTGACATTTGGGGGAGAGATAAGGTCAGGGATATTATCTTTAGGGAAGAATTCGTTTCTCTTCCTAAAGTTGCTGTTAAAGGTGATCAGACTCATTTACTAAAATTATACAAGTAAATCCAAAAATTCAAGACAATATTCTGCAACTTCATATTCTATATGAGGAAGTTACTTCTGAAGAGTAATCTCAATAACCTCAAGAGGAAAAGCCATTAAGGAGATTTACTAGAGAAAGAAGAAATGTAATTTCATATGATTACATCGTCTATCTCTAAGAATATTAGTTTGACATAGAAGTAAAAAATGATCCAATCAATTTCACTCAATCCAAACAAAGTTCAAAATGCAAACAATAGATTGCTGCCATAGAGGATAAGATGAAATCTATGAGAGACAACGATGCTTGGGATCTCGTCGAATTTCTAGCAAGAAAGAAACCCATTGGTTGTAAATAGATTTTTAAAATCAAAAGGGATTCTAAAGGCAATATCAAAAAATATAAAGCTCGTCTAGTTGCCAAGGGTTTCACTCAGGAAAAAAAAAACATTGACTATAAATTGACTTTCGCTCCAATTTTTTCGAAAGACTCTTTCAGAATAATTATAGCACTAGTAGCTTATTTTGATTTAGAGCTACACGAGATGAATGTTAAGACTATGTTTTTCAATAATGATATTGAGGAAACTATTTATATGGTACAGCCCGAAACTTTATAACTGGAGATCCAAAATATATGGTCTATAAACTAAATAAATCCATCTATGGTCTCAAACAAGCATCTCGTCAATGGTATCATAAGTTCTATCAAGTTATTTCCTCATTCGGTTTTGAGAAAAATTCAGTAAATTGATGTATATATCATAAGTTTAATGGAAGCAAATGTATCTTCCTACTTTTGTATGTTGATGACATACTTTTGGCAAGCAACAATATAGGCTTATTGGACAAAATCAAGATATTTCTATCAAACAAATTTAAGATGAAAGATTTTGAGGATGTCTCTTTTGTATCATGGATTAAAGTACACCGAGATCGCTCTTACGGTATTCTTGGATTATCACAAAAGAGCCATATCGAAAAGGTACTTGATAAATTCGACATAAACAAATGTGTCCTAGGAGATACACTCATTGTAAATAGTGATAAATTCAGTCTCATTCAATACCCTGAGAATGAGTTTCAAGCTAAAGAAATGCAGAAGATCCCTTATACATCTACAGTAGAGAATTCGATATATGCTCAGGTACGTACGCATCCAGATATAGTGTACATAGTTGGAGTACTAGGTAGATACTTAAACAACTCTGATATGGATCATTGGACAATAGTAAAAAGGGTTTTACGATATTTATAGAGAATAAAATATTACATGCTTACTTATCAAAGATCTGATTATTTAGAGATCGTGGGGTATTTCGACTCCGATTATGTTGGTTGCCTAGATAGTAAGAGATCTACTTCAAGCTATATTTACCTGCTTACTAGAGGAGTTATATCATGAAAAAGTGTTAAGCAGACACTCACAACTTCTTCTACTATAAAAGTAGAATTTATAGCTTGTTATGAGGTATCGAATCAAGGAATATGGCTGTGGAATTTTATCACCGAGCTATAGATTATCGATGGCATTGAAAAGCTATTAAAGATTTATTGTGATAATAGAGTCGTCGTTCTATATTTCAATAATAATAGAAGTTCATCAAAATCTAAACATATAGGCATTAAGTTTCTACTTATTAAAGAAAGAGTTCAAAGTCACCTAGTGTCTATAGAACATATCGGCACTAACTATATGTTGGTAGATCTGCTCACCAAAGGCCTAACGCCTAAGATGTTTCCTGAGTATATCGCTCATATGAGTGTTGTACTATTTAAAGATATTTAGAATTAATATGAGTAAGATTTTACAAGTTCTTTTGTGATAGACACATTTAATATTTGATATCAATAAAATGATGACTTTTTTTTATATTTTGAATTTATATTTTATTTTCTTTCTATCTGCTGTTTTGCACAAAGTTGCAGTTTTGCATAAAGTAAAAGACTAAGGTTGATTCGTTGAAATAATAAAGTAAAACCAAATGGAAATAGGCATGTAAGGTCACTTTTCGTGTAATTTCTATGTCATACATCCATACTTGATCTGTGTCATTGCATGTATTGATTTGGTAATCATTGATAAGTTTAGTTGCCTACCTAAATACAATGAAAGCCGCTTTGGTTTCATGTTGATAAACAAGATGATTCAGATTATCTTAAAGAGTAATTTCTTGATAAACAACAATAAAGTGTGTACTCAATTTTCATTATATAATTGTATCGGATATTGCAACAGATGCATCGTTTGACCGCATGACGAATGACTCTACCCAAAATTCAATCCATTCCTCGGACTTCATGTAATAACTTATGTGGTAATCTTTACTCAATGAACTTTTGCTACTTCTCTATTAATTTATCTTTACTTTACTTTAAATATAATCGCTTCTATTCCATCTACGTGGCTTTCAACTAAATTCATATTTCTTGTCAATATTGTGTATTATTTCCTTTTACAGTATGTTTGTAATTACCCACTTTTCTACACTCATGGTTGTAAACCCTATGTTTTATGACCTATTATCCATTTGTCATTTATATTATTTTTTCCCGAGTAATTTTGTCAAATTATAACCAAACGTCATTTATTTCTCCACTTACATTACTTGAAGCTTACTGATGTTATCCTTTTTTATCATTTCTTTGTTATTATGTTAGGCATATTATCTTTTCATGATCTATATTACTCTAACCGTGTTCAGCTCATCTAAATTCTCCTCTTTGATCCTACATTAGCTCTAATGTGAAATGCGTTATATTTCCATCATCTATATTTACCTTTAAGGTACAGATTTCTTGCCCCTTTCCAAATGAAACTACTTTTCTACCATTAATTTTTTGTATCAAAGTTCTTTATTGCCCCCACTAATTCACTTACAATTACTTAAATGACCCTACAACCTCATACGAGACATTAACTTTTTCTCCCAAAATTTAGGAAACTAGTTGTATCCGGTCAGGAAACTAGTTGTATCCGGTCAAACTCCGAAACTGACTCACTAATCCTTTTATTATTCAACTTTGGTAGGCCATTTCCAAGCGTAACTAGTCTCGTTTTTTTTTTTTCAAAAAAACATGAGACTTAACTAATGACCACCACTTATTACATATTTAAAAGAAAATAAAATATACACACTTTATCAAGGTTTGAATCTTTGACCTCTCCTAAACTCACACACATCCCTTAAGTCTTAAACCAACTAAATGACACGTAACTGGTCTTGTTTTCGGCCAGAACAGGACAACATCCAACGCCTTAATATGAGATGGCATATATATATATATATGAGAGCCGATATAATAGATATTTTCACTGTGGGTAGATATTTTTTTATAATAATAAAATATTTATATATAAGTTCATTATCTAAAAAATACTTATTTTTTTATAACGGCTTACATAATTTAAATAATTAGAAAAAAAATAATGATAATAAATATATATTATTTAATATTATTTTTTCCTCTATATTTTTACTATAAAAAGTAATACTTGATGAATTTTTATGAGACAAATACTAATAATAATAATAATAATAATAACACCTATCGAGTGGTGCCGTTATATATAGTACCAAAAACAAGTAATTAGTTGAGTGATTCTAAAAAAAAAAAAAACAAAAAAACAAAAAAAAATAAATAATAATAATAACACCTACCGAGTGGTGCCCTTATATTTAGAGTGAAAACATAATTAGCCGAGCAATTCTCCTAAACTTGACTTCCCTTTTTAGCGAAAGAACAATATAAGATAATCCAATTATCTACAATTTTTAATATTTTATTGCCGAATGTCCGGTTACCTTTAATACATTTCTTATTGTTTCTCTTGTCTTTTCCACATTAACTTATTAAAATCAAGTGACGGACCTTCCAAAAATTTTTACAATCACGATTCTAAAACTTATTAAATTTTTTAAACTTGAACTTTCTTTTTTTGCCTCACAATGATACCAACAAATGGGGATATTTTTTTCAATATAATATCTATTCTATTTTATTCCACTAGTTCAAACAAATAATAGAATGTCTATCTTGTTCCATTTCATTACAATTTCTATTATCATTTTTATTACATTCCAACAAACCAAACATAACCTAACTATTTAAGAGGATTTCATGAGAGGATTTCACCATCTACCTAGAAAACTTGTCTAGCCAATGAATAAGAGCCATGTGTACCAAAAACAATGAGATATGAGAAAAACTAGTAGGAACAAAAATATTTTTTTAAAAAAAAATGAGAACGAGAATCATTATTAATATTAAGTCCTTTATTTTTTTCCCTCAAATTATTGTTAATTAGAATAAGGGTCATAATAAATACTTTTATGGATTTACAAGGATTATCTATTTTGACTTCTTTTAATATATATGATGAAAAAAGGGATAATTTATAGACTATTTACAAAAACAAGACTTTTATTGTTATGTTATTTAAGGAATATTTCAGAGTTTCAAAATTATCTTGACTTAATCGTAGTCTAAAATTTTTGACCAAAGTGAAAAAGTCAAAAGTGATGGAAGCAGTGTCAGGAAGGTAGCTGACCATGTTCGATTGGGAATCAAAATTATTCAACTACGATTGAACGTTAGTCAAAAATTTTCAACTAGTGACTTTGACATCAATCGAATTATTTGACTACAGTCGAACGATGGTTTGACCCTGGTCAAAAAATAATCGGAACAACTAAGAGAAGCGGCCGAACAAATTTGACCATAATCGAAATTTTTCGACACTAGTTGAGTGAAAATATCGCTGTTGTGGTCGAGATCGAGACCGATGGTAGTGACTAAAGTAATTTGAAATATGTTTGAAAAATAGAATATCAAAATAATTTTATATATGTAATATGACAATGAGAATTAATTTGAAAACGTTAATAAGTGAGTCTTATTTTTTATCACAAAGATTTAGTAAAATCCTAGGTGCATATTCTCCCAGATCTATTTATTTAAACTAAACATAGGAACGAAAATGTCCAAAAGTTACTACGTTGCCTTTATATGAAAAATGTATCTTCATTTTTTTTGTTTGGCGTAAAACAGTTTCTTCCGAACTAAATAATAAAAAATAGAAAAGACTATTTATGGGTGATGCGGTTTCTTACATGGAATTGGGAAGAGAGGTAAATATCTGCTATCTAATTTTGTGTGTTATATTTGTTGTCACATCATTTATAAATCAACAACTCGAAATTTTTATTGACCTCTTTCTAAAATAGTGTTATTCCTCCTAATTGTTAGATATAAACATCCTAACATTATAAATGTTTACAACACAAATGACTGATTGTATTGATGGTAGTAAACATGCCATAAGAGTTCTATACAATAACAAGACAATGAGATGAGAAAACGAAATTTATGCAATGTGATAGGCATCGACCATTCCGATTGGAGCGAGCCGGGGAGGGAAACTACAACTTGCCCAAGCATATTCTCTAGCATAATTTGCAATGCAGTTGGTGAATTGGAAAATATATATATATATATATATATATATATATATATATATATATATATCTTCCCGGTTTGTATTCTCACCCATTATAAAATTCCTTAATATTTTCTTATGTAAACACACAACATACTCTCCAACATAGAGATACATTAATTTGTTTAGTTGATAAATATTTCTTAACTTATCAGCCAAATGAAATAATGTTCTTCATCAGTATGCATCTGCATTCTTCTATTTTTATTTTAGCAGTCATTGAAATGTGCTATGAAATATGATGCAGGGAACATCATAGAAAAACTGCTCTTATTCTGTTTTTTTTTTTTTTTGGGAGTTACGGTAACAATGTTCCTCTTTCGTAATATAATACTAGAAATGATATTTTCATATAAACATATATATTTGTAATTGAATATTATGATATGATTAAGCAAGCATTTGCTAAATCATTAGTTGTTTGGTAAGAGGCTAATTAATTATATACTAAAAATCAAGAGATATGGTAGTATAAAAGCACGTGCTCATCCATTGGGTTTTAGAACACAAGGAATAATTGTTTTCGATGTGCAATGCACCTCTTCAGATCCTACAGCAAAGCACACATTGGAACACTACAAGTTTTGATATTTAGTATATAGCTACCCATTCATATGCTGCCACCACTAAATAAGAATTTTGCATGCATTAATTAATTAGAATTGATATAGTTTATTAAATCAATAAAAAATTGACATATTATCTGATATTGGCATTATAGATGTCCACGCTAGTGCTCCGTGACATTATTTTTTACTGATTCACTTAAAAGTTACAAAGGTATCTAATGTTAAAATATATGTATTTGCAGGGTATAGTTTGATTATAATCACACTTCTTCCTAGTACATATAAAAGGTTCTAAAATCAAATATTCAAATATATTAATTCAAGATAAATATGATAAATACGGCCTAGAATTTAACACTATTGTAAGAGTGTTTCATTTTTTTTTCTTTTTCATCACGAGTTATGTTAGAGAGGAGGTAATTAATCTCTAATTTTCCACTTGACTCTCTTCAACCCATCTAAGCAAAGGCTGAATTTGTTTTCAGATCATTACATTCGATACCGAAAAAAGCTTTACTATTTCAACTGATTGACACTATTACACTAGCTTGTTCCGATACCATAATTTACTACACTTCCTAACTTAATTTATTACTAGGTTACATTGCCTAATAATTGATCTTTTCATATTTTATTAACGAGAAGAGGGGGGAAAAAAAAAAAGAAAGGTCATGTGGCCTCAGAAGACAGACATTTCTTACAACAAATATACAATTAGGATCTGCAATATGCAAAAATATCTGGATATGTGTCTTGTGGATATTATTCCATATTGATTCCATTTGGGCGTCACCATGATTGAAACTTGTATTATCGTTCAGGAGGTATTAAAAAATATGGATAAACATTATGCTTTTCTATTTTTAGATGGTGTGGGGGTGTGTGTGTGTGTTTTTCATTAAAAAAAAAAAAAAAAAAAGGCCCTATGTGAGTTTTTCACTTTTTATGCTTATGGTTATGGATATAAATAAAAGTAAATTCAACAATCTTGAAATAAATTGTCACTCCATGATCATGGGACCCAATAAATAATGGCTTTTAAGTACATAAGGTTATGAACAGCTAGTTTACTTTCCAACTATGATGGAGTTTGAATCTGCAAAAATAATTCAACCATTTGTAAAAGTTAAATTGCATATAGTTATTGCAATGATACTTGCGGTCCGTAGTCAAATAATTACGGAAATGGTTGCAACGGCCCAAAGTCTCCAATAGAGAAAGGCAATTTATTATTTTACCCGCCATGAAGTTTAATAATTTTGTTCTTGGTAGATCTAGCCCTTTTACACTTGAATTATTAAGGATAAATCCTTAAATTTTAAAATTAAAAAAAATTCACACGTTTAACCCAAAAAAATTAAAATATATGTGTATATATATATGGTTCTGTATTTTTTCATGTATCGTATTTTTCAAAATTATATTTAACGTTACTATAATTTGAGTAGTTAGAAATATATATATGTATTATTTAATATTTTTTCTATCTGTTTTTATCATGAAAAACGTAAATAATAAATTTTAATTGGTAAAATTATACCTATAGATAAATGAAAAAATACATGATAGATTAGCTGACATGAAAAGTGTATTATTATTATTATTATTATTAATTTTTATAAAATTTTTCTGACATTAAACTTTTAATTTATTTTAAAAGTAAAATAAACTATGCAATTTTCTCAATTTGCTACTTGACAATCTATCTAATATTCTTTTGAATTTTATAAACAATAAACAAATCAAAAAAAATTATTAACAAGCAAGCCTTTAATTTATGCTAAACGATGAAAACTTAAATCATTGTAATTTTAAATAAGCTCCAACAGCACTATGTGTATTTTCTTAAAATAATCCTGCTTCGAAATAAAACAAATGTAGTCAGCATTTTCTTTGTCTTGAAACACTAACTTGCATTGTTTTTTATACTCAAAAAGATAGAATAGACTTAACCAAAAAATAAAAAAGAAGCAGCTCGCATGGATTTCATTTTTGAGCTCCACAACAGAGTGTGAAGTACCATGACTAAGTAGCAAACTAAAAGTACTTAATTGTAAGCATGTCTATCCCCATGTGACATATTATCTAATAGCTGCCTTTTTTTTTTTATGTGGTTATTGTTTCCTGGAAATCTAATAACTAGAGCTTATTATCCAATATCAATTCAAGAGGAGTACTAATTATATATATTTTTTATCTCAACGTTCGACTTGCAGATTCTATTAAATTTCTCACATTTTAATAATGAAATAAATTATTGTGAATTCCTCGTATTAAGTAGAAAATATGAGAATATAAAAGAAAATGTTAGTATCACTCGCTTAATTCTATATACGACACTATTTTGGTCTAACAAGTAACATATACCAATCATATTCGTTCATTCTCTTGAGTCCTACTATAAGGCTCACATGAGTAGATGACTAATAAGCAAGCACTTGCGCGTCTGGCGGAACTCTTCCATTCATTCACTAGGAACATTTTTTTTTTTTTTAATGAGTGAATACATTCATCTAAGTTAGTGGAAAAAATTTATGGGCGAATTGACCAATTTTAGGATCCTTTTACTTAAATATTTAAAAAAAAAATCTTTAGCAAAATGATTAGGTATATTATTTCTTGTATATTCTGATCAGATATCAAATATAACAACTTATATATGATATTTAATTAAAAAACCAATATGCTACATGTGTGCTAATTGAATGTTAAAAAAAAAAAAAAATAGAAACAGTCATTTAGCTATAGTTTAAACGCACACTTACTAAAATGAAGTGTATTTGCCTTTTTCCAGCCAAAAAAAAGAGTGTATTTGCTTTTTATTATAATTACTCAAAAATTCACACGCCTGCAAAGTGCCAGGCCTAAACCCTCCAGCCATGTTTGGGTCTTGGAATTGAAAAATGTATTCCAAATCGAAAAACAACAATCTAATTCCAATACATTCTAGTTTAATGAGATATTGATAAATAATGAGGGAAAAATCAAAATAAATAAAGTGCACAGACATAGCATGCCTTTCCTTATTCAGAAATGTCAGTATATGCATAGTATGTGCAGCTTTCGTATACACATTGCTAGACTAAAAAATATTCGGGAATTATGTTGTAGGTATGAACTACAAATATATATATATATATATAGGTTGCCAATCTAATAGGTAGTTTTTTTCTTTATCTATGGGTATGTGTTGATGGAGGTTTTATCAACAATAAATTTATGAAAGAGATGTGGCTTGTGTGAATTGAAATAATAATCAAAGCAAATAAGGAGAGAGAGAGATTTATAGTGGTTCAGCCCCAAAAAAGATGAGCCTACGTCCACTGTTTTCTGACTATTTTATGGATAATGATGAACACTCAAGGTTACAATTTTGTCTGGGAATTGGAAAGACTCAAAAGCTATTGAAGAATACTAACGCCTTAGACTACCCAAACTTGAATTTGCTCTGACTTCTATTCTCTGTGACTTGTTTCTGCCCAGGAATTGGTGTGTGTTCTTCGGATCATAGAGTCCCCTTTATATAGATAAGGGTAACCCCATCCCCCTAGGTTCCTTATGTCTCTAGGATCCTAATTGGATAAACGGGTAACTATATAATTGGGTAACATACAAAAATAATTGGATAACTATTCAAAACGGATAACTAGTTAATCATAAATAGGAATCTTCAGTTTCCCTTTCCTTGTAGGTTTCTTCCATAGCGTTTACTGGTCTCCCTCTTCTTGTAGGTTTCCTTTATGGCATTTACGTATTTCCTTCTCCTTACAGGTTTCCTGTTTATTAAGGCAAACTGCACGGAGAAGATCGCACAAAACCTGTGGAAGCGGTCGCATATAACCATCACGAAGGAGGTCGCATATAACCTTCGCAGAGGAGGTCGCACATAACCTATACGGAGGAGGTCGCATATAACCTTTATGCGACCTTAGGATTTTAGACCGCACAATAATTGCCCCCCAGCTCCATTAGTTCTTTAGGACGAGATGGAACTTCTAATTACCGTGCGACCTTATGATGTCATAAAACTTGTGGTTTGAGTAATCGAAGATCCGTCAGATTCCAAATCTCCTCTTTCAAGATCACTCGTATCCTCTTTTCTGTCAGAACGGACCACGTGTAGCTAGGGACGAAATTCAAGGAAGCCTGATTGACACTAACCGTCACCGAATCTTTCCAAATCTTTTCAAATTTTAAATAATCCTGATTTTTCGGATAGATTGAAATCCCGCGCAATCCTTAGCCTTCAGATTTAAAATCCAAATCCTCTGATCTACGCCTGCGATCTAACGGTGCTTAGGTTATAAATATCAAAAACCATCCGTCTCTGCCTCATTTTACTCAGAAAACTTCAGAAATCTCAAGAACCCTAACGCCGTTCTTCTCTCCAGGTCGCCCTAATCGCTGCTGCTTCTCCATCACAGTTTCGAATCGACTCAACTCCATCTCTTGAAGAAAAGGTCAGTGTCTTTTCTTATTTCTTTCATTCTTGAAAACAACTTCAATCTGGGATTAAACTTATTTCACCGAAGTGAAATAAGAAATTTGTTTTTATACTATTTAGTCTGTAGAGTAGAACTGCTAGAAATGATCCTATCTTCAATCTCTAGGGTCTGATACCCTAATTTA